>JAOTOM010001470.1:0-69684 GCA_034440615.1 Ashinkailepas kermadecensis | reverse complement strand
GCGTCGCCACCGGGGGGCAGGGGGCAGTCGCCCCCCCCCTGCCGTGAAACAGGGGGGCGCCGCCCCACCACCTGAAATTTGAGGAGGCCCCTATCCGCAAATGCACAGCAAAAAAGGTGAGCAAGGAGGCCGACGGGACAGAATATCATGCTGTCAATGAGGCCTCAAAACTGACGAGGCCACCAGGAAATATAATCAGGTCTCTATAAGAGACGTAGAACAGAGATTGGGAGGAGGCCCCGAGGACGAAAAGGAGGCCCCATGACGAAAAGGAGGCCCCCATGACGAAAAAGGAGGCCTCAAGACGTAGAACAGAGATTGGGAGGAGGCCCCCAGGACGAAAAGGAGGCCCCCCGGGACGAAAAGGAGGCCCCCAGGACGAAAAAGAGGCCCCAAGACGTAGAACAGAGATTGGGAGGAGGCCCCCATGACGAAAAGGAGGCCTCAAGACGTAGAACAGAGATTGGGAGGAGGCCCCAGGACGAAAAGGAGGCCCCCGGAACGAAAAAGGAGGCCCCCAAGGACGAAAAAGAGGCCCCAAGACGTAGAACAGAGATTGGAAGGAAGCCCCCAGGACGAAAAGGAGGCTCCCCAGGACGAAAAGGAGGCCCCAGGACGAAAAGGAGGCCCCCAGGACGAAAAGGAGGCTCCCAGGACGAAAAGGATGCCCCTAAGACGTAGAACAGAGATTGTGAGGTGGCCCCCAGGACGAAAAGGAGGCCCCCAGGACGAAAAGGATGCCCCAGGACGAAAAAGGAGGCCACCAGGACGAAAAAGGAGGCCCCCTAAGACGTAGAACAGAGATTGTGAGGTGGCCCCCAGGACGAAAAGGAGGCCCCCAGGACGAAAAGGATGCCCCATAGGACGAAAAGGAAGCCCCAAGACGTAGAACAGAGATTGGGAGGAGGCCCCCAGGACGAAAAGGAGGCCCCCGGGACGAAAAGGAGGCCCCAGGACGAAAAGGAAGGCCCCAAGACGTAGAACAGAGATTGGGAGGAGGCCCCCAGGACGAAAAGGAGGCCCCCAGGACGAAACGGGGGCCCCCAGGACGAAAAAGGAGGCCCCCAGGACGAAAAGAAGGCTCCCAGGACGAAAAGGAGGCCCCAGGACGAAAGACGAGTATGCGCCCCTACATTCCAACAATCAACCAACAACCCCAGGACGAAAAGGATGCACCAAAGGACGAAAAGGAGGCCCCAAAGACGTAGAACAGAGATTGGGATGAGGCCCCCAGGACGAAAAGGAGGCCCCCAGGACGAAAAGGAGGCCCCAAGATAGAAATAGAAGGACGAAAAGGAGGCCCCCAGGACGAAAAGGAGGCCCCCAGGACGAAAAGGAGGCCACCAGGACGAAAAGGAGGCCCCTAAGACGTAGAACAGAGATTGTGAGGTGGCCCCCAGGACGAAAAGGAGGCCCCCAGGACGAAAAGGATGCCCCATAACGCAAGGATGCCCCAAGACGTAGAACAGAGATTGGGAGGAGGCCCCCAGGACTAAAAGGAGGCCCCAGGACGAAAAGGAGGCCGCTAGAACGAAAAGGATGTACCCAAGGACGAAAAGGACGTAGGACTAGACGTAGAACAGAGAACAGAGATAGGAAGGTAGCCCCCAGGACGAAAAGGAGGCCCCAGGACGAAAAGGAGACCCCAGCACGAAAATTAGGCCCTCAGGACGGAAAGGATGCCACCGAAACGGGCAAGAAGCCACCGAGGTTAGACGAAAAGGCTTCCGATGGGTGGCAGGATATTCTTAAGTTGGAAAATGAGGCCCCCAAGACGGAAGAGGATGCCCCTGCAATATAAAATTAAGACCTGATAGGGCAGACTTCTCCGGACGCAATAGGGGCCCCAAGACGGGTAAGAAGGTTCCCGCAGGAATGAGAGAAGGCCACCGAGACCAGCCAGATGAGGCCCATATTTTGGAAGAGGAGGAACCTGGAAGAGAAGATCTAGGACTAGGACGCAAAAGCACCCTGCTAAGAGGATAATGAGGCTCCAGACACAGATAAGGAGGCCCCCATGACGTGAGAGGAGGCCCCTAATTTGAAAAAGGAGTCACCTAGGAGAGGGTAGGAGTCCCCAGAAATCAAGAGAGTGTCAAAAATGGCACGGAGGCAACCAGGATTGCAAAAGAGGCTCCAACACCGGAAAGGAGGCCCCATAATATGAGAGGAGGCCCTAAGACGGAACAGGAAGGAAGATATGAGATGAGGTTTCGGAGACGCAAAAGCAGGCCCCAAACGGGTGAGGTTCCACCGAGATAGAAAAGGATGATCCAGAGACGTGGCAGGAGGAACCTAATTCGGAAGAGAACGACACAAGATTGGAAACGAGACCCCATGATGAACGAGGAGGCCCCTAAAATAGGAGAGAAGGGCCATTGGATAAGAGAGATGGCTCCCAAGCGGAAAAGAAGGCTCGAAGACGGCTAAGAAGGTCCCCGAGAAATAACAATGCCACTAAGATAGGAAAGGTTGCCAGTAATTTAGCAGAGGCGGCGCCTGGGAGAGAAGAGGAGTCCACCAGGAGATAAGAGACCACCCCTAAGATGGGTAAAGATCGAATCCAGAGCGCAGAGCAGGAGAACGCAGAGCAGGAGGCCCCCAAGACGTGAGAGGAGGCCCCTAATTTGAAAAAGAAGGCCTCTAGAAGAGAAATGAGGCACCTGCCGGACTCGGGAAGGAGTAGGTCTCTTGGACCAAATGAGGTCCCGAAGACCGAAAAGAGTTCCCAGGAAATGAGAGGAGGCCCTTAAGATGGGAGTGATAGCAGGTATGGAAGGAGGTGAGGTTTCCAAAATTGAAGATCCTCAAGACGGGTAAGGCTTTGCTAGGATAAAGGAGGAGGCACACGAGGCGTGGCAAGAGGCCCCTAATTTGGCAGAAAATGTCCCTCGAAGATGAGAGGAAGCTCCATGCCATGTTAAAGGGGCCCCAGAATGCAAGAGGAGGCCCTCCAAGACGGGAGAGGAGGACCATTGAATATGGAGGAGGGTAGGACACACAAGGAGACATCGAAAACCGGTAAAAAGGCTCTAGGAAATGAGACGACGCGACAGGAGGCCTATAATTTGCAAGAAGAACCCCCTAAGAAATAGTAAGAGTCGAGTCTGGGTATTTTAAAATCACGATATGGGCCCCAAAAGATCCGGCCGGGGCCCCCGCAAATTACGCTGAGCCTGGGGTACCAAAAATTCACGCGCGGACCACGAAAATCATGCCAGGGGCACGACAGGTCGTACCGTGCCCCAACAGTCTCATTGGGACCAAAACAAATGAAGCCGGAGCAACGAAGAACAATCCGGACATGAATAATCACTCTGGGGGCCCAACAATGACGCCAAAAGCATCCAAAACGCATTGGACCCCAAAAAGTGTCGAGGCCGCTATAGCTCGCGCTAGGGATCCAATAAAATGACGTCGGGGCCCAAAAGATCACATTGGACCCAAAAAAGTCGCGTCGCAGCCCTTGAAAATCACACTGGAGGCCCAGAAAGGTCGCGCCGGGGCCCCAAAAGTTGCAGCTGCCCCCAAAATCAATTTTAACCGGAATGTCACTCTGGGACGGAAAAAAACTCCTTCAGTGGCCGCAGTGCTATACCAAAGGGGCAAATGCCCCCTCCATCCTGAAAGGGATAAGCTCCCAAGAATCGTGTCGGGGCCTCAAAAATCGCGCTGGGGCCACCAAAATTCGCGTCGGTCCACCAGAATTCGCGTATGGGTCTCCAAATAAATACGGCGAGCCCCGGAAAACTCGCTCCGAGGCCCGAAAAATTGCAACAGGAACCGCCAAAATCGCGTTGGGGCCACAGCTAAATACAACGCATCGCACAAACTCGAACCGGGCCCCCCAAATATCGCGCTTGGGACCCACAATTCCCATCGGCAGTCCCGTCGAGGCTCTACAAAATTGCCGTCTTGGGCCACACGTAAGCACAGTGTGACCACAAACACAAACACAAATCAAGCTGGAGCCTTCCAAAATAAGGATGGATTCCAACAACTAAATGCCCAGGTAAAAAAATGGCTCTGGAGCACCGAACATATTATCAGATGCCTTCACAAATTGCATACGGCACCGAAAAACAAACCGGATCTCGAACAATCGAGGTGGGATACAAAAACATGGCGCCAAGTGCTCGAGAAATCAGGCCGGGATTCGGACTTTAAAAAAAATCAGAAAAGTTTCACAAAATCGTATTGAGCCCAGAAAACTGGGGTTGGGTCTCCGGAACCACGCGCCTGGGTGCGATAAGCCACTCTGGGACCTAGAAACATCGTACCGAAGCCTCAAAATTGTACTTGGGCCACACAAGTGTGCGTCAGAAGGCCAAAATAAACACATCGGGACCCTAAGAGCACAACGGGGGCCGAAAATACAACTGACCCTCCAAAGCGCACAGTCTCACAAAAAGCGACAGGGCCTTAACACAAGCGTTGCAGCCATAAATATACATACCGGGAGGTCTAAAAAATACACCGAAAGCTCTCAAGGCACACAGGGGTCATGATAACGCACAATAGCCTGAAAAGGTGGCTGGGGCCGCAAAAGGCAACATGGTTCCAAAACAAACAAAAAGACCGGCGCTAAATAAACACATCGGGATCTTCGAAAACGCCCTGACACGCCAAAATCCTCGGTGTACAAAAATTCAACAAACCCTAAAACGAGCAGGGGGTTCGAAAATGCTTTAGGCCCCTAACAAAAATGGATTGGAGCCATAATACACAATCATAGACCAAGAAAGACGCAACGGGTAAAAAAAACGCCGAGGCTTGGCCTCGGTTCGGTATCCAATCTGGGAGGATAGCAGCAAAGATATGAAGTGCATCAAAGCTCAGCGGAAACCGCATTTCATAGCTACCAGAAAATGTGGGAAGTAGGAAACTAACGATCGAATTTAATTAATCGACTTTTCGAAGCGAACGCCCAGGCGAATCATTCCATCACGCCAAATATGGTGCAAGTCTACCATGTGGCAGCAATTAGCAAAACGCAGAAGGCCTAGCAGAAACCATAGCATCGCACGAAGTGTGGCGAATGCACCGAATACGAAAAATGGGTGTGCACGTGCACTCACGTTGCCGTCGTGGCGACCGGGTGCTATGAACTGCAATGCCTGAAATTGTAAAATTTTGTATTTTAAAGTGGTGGGTAATACATTTTACTTTGAAGTTATGGGCCTAATACATCTTCTAAACCCTGCTCGTTTTAGGGCTTTGTTGCGTTTTTTTGTGCACCGAGTATTTTTTACGTGTCGGGGCGTTTTCGAAGATCCCAATGTGTTTATTTAGCTCCCGGTCGTTTTGTACGTTTTCGAACCATGTTGCCTTTCGTGGCCCCAGCCTCTTTTCCAGGCCCTTGTGCGTTCTCATGGCCCCTGTGCGCCTTGCGAGCTTGCAGTGTATTTTTCTTAGAGCTCCCGGTATGTTTATTTAGGGCTGCAACGCATGTTCTAAGGCCCTATCGCTTTTTGGGAGACTTTTGTGCGCTTTGGAGGGTTAGTTGTACTTTCTGGCAACGTTGTACTCTTAGGGTCCCGCTGTGTATATTTGGGGCTTCTGAGACACATTTGTGGGGCCCCAGTATGATTTTGGGGCTTCGGTGCGATTTTTTCTGGGTCCCAGCGCGACTTATCGCGCCCAGGCACGTGGTTCCGGAGACCCAACGCCAGTTTTCTGGGCTCAACGCGATTTTTGTGGATCTTTTCTGTTTTTTTATTAAAAGTCCGAGTCCCAGCCTGATTTTTCGAACCTCTGACGCCATGTACCCCATCTCGATTTTTCGAGATCCGGTATGCTTTTCGGAGTCATACGCAATTTTTTAAGGCATCTTGAAAAAAATGTTCGGTGCAACAGAGCCATTTTCCTGACCCTGACATTTATTTGCTGGAATCTCTCCTTTTTTGGAGGGCTCCAGCTTGATTTTTTGGGATACCGATCCGGGTTTGTGGTATAGGTGTAATTTCAGCAGTGTGAGGTAACTTATCAAGGGATACCAAAAGAAAACCTTAGAACTGAGTGGTGGAGTTAGGGTTGAAATCCGACCAATCAGAAACCACAGTGGTAGATTAGGCCCCTCCACAGGACAATTTAGTTGATGACTAATTATATTATTTCGAAATGTACCCTTTGACAAAATAGCTGTCGAAATCCAAGGACTTTTTAATGGGCGTAGGTGCCCTCCCCCCCCCCTTGCAAATCCGTTTGCCCTCCTCCTGCTTAGCGCAAATATAGGTACTCCACTGGTCCCTCAATAATTTTCCGAAACATACGCCCATGGGGAAAAGCCAACATTCAGGGGACAAATTACCCCTCATAAGCATGCAATACAACATCCATGCCCCATATGAAATGGGATGAATGATGTTTTTAAATGCATTTTCTTCCAACAAACTTCTTTTCTGTTATTACAGCCTGCATGCGATGCACCCCTAAACCAAAATAACTAACTAACTAACTAACTAACAGCCTGCATGATTAGAGCTTCCCAGCTTCCATACCTTCTCAACGTCATTTACAAAACGGTACAGCACAGCGAAAACGATGGGCGTGACGGCGTGGAATTTGAAGGCTTGGAATATGTATGTACTGACATTGTTGCATTGTTGCATTGTCATTCATGCATTGGTGTTCAATGCTTGTTCTTGCCGTGAATTTATTCGCTGAGGATATATTTTAGCTCGTGTGACAGTTGCCTTGCAGCCAGCACCAAATGTTATAAAAATAAACAAATTCCTAAGATGACGCTAAAAAAAACTAATGCAATCCACTTCTCGTTGTCACCTTTACCAAATTGTCGTCCTTGGACTGAGAAATGGTCGTTCAAGCTTTGCTTATGACATCAAGCTGATGGGAATAAATAACAGTAGTGATGAATCTAGCTATATTCAGTTTGACTTGGAGGACTTAAAAGTGGGTTGATCAATGGCAGATATCTGTAAGATATGCTTAGCACCAGCCCCGCCAGCTCGCTGCAATCTAGAGGCCAGCGGGAAGATTCGAGAAAGCATTGAGACGATGGTTTGTTTTGGCACTTATGCATTTATCGAAATATTACTTATTTATACCCTGGTATGAACCAGTTTTCAGCCAAAATGATTAGTGCTATTGCGTTTTGAGTAAATGATGCACCATGCCAAGAACAAACAAAAAACCAATATGAAATCATGTTCCCCATCCTCGAACCATAGTATAAGAGCCTAAAAACAATATGAGACCCTAACACAATGGAGGCCCCCTTTCGGGTAACAGGAGGCCCCCTTTCGACCTTGCCCCCCCTGGAAGAATTTCGTGGCGACGCCACTGATCAAGACAGAGACAAAACGAGGAGAAAAGCAACGCATATATAAATAATGCGAGGGGTATTGGCTCAGCTACGTATCTAAATCTTCAGTTTCACATGTATGAAGGGAGAGTTCAAACTGAACCGTTGTGGAGCCGATGAGAGGGAGGACATTGCACGATGCTAATGGACATTGAGGAAGCTTCACTTTTGTCTGAGATACCAGCAACTAGGTGATGTTCCGGGACAGTGACGTAAGGAAGGGGGCATTGGGGGAAGTTTCCCCCCTCCCTCTGAGAGGTGGTGGGCCCCCAAGAATCGCGTCGGGCTTCGGAAACATTGCGCCAGACTCCTTAAAAATCCCGCCGGGCCCCAAAAGTCACACGGGGGCCCATACAAATCGTTGGGGGTTCCAAAAATCGCACAGGCGCCTCTAAAATAACGCTGCCCCCCCCCCCCCCCCAAATATCGCGCCAAGGTCCCTGAAAATCACATTCAGGCTAAAAAAAAGTAGTTCAGGAGCCCCATAAATGACACTGGGGCTCCAAAATGTGAGACTGAGGCCCCCCTTAAAAAAAAGTAGAGCCGGGTCCCGAAAAGTCGCGCCGTGACTCCAGAAAATCACGCTGGGGCCTCAAAAAGTGGGGTCGTGGCCCCTGGAAGTCACGGTGGGGGCACAAGAAGTCTCGCCGGGCCCCTTAAAATTACGCTGGATCCAAAAGATCGGACCGGGCCCATGAAAATACCGCTGGGGCACCAAAAATGTCGGACCGGGGTTCCTGAATATCATGCTGAGGGCCATACAAGTCTGCACCTGGGGGCCTGAAAATCACTCTGGGGAACCAAAAAAGTCGTGCCGGGGTTCACGAAAATCATGAGGCCCTCAAAAGATCGGGCCGATGCCCCTGAAAATCACGCTGAGCCTGTGGGTACCAAAAAGTCGCGCCCGAGCCCCTGTAAATCACGCTAGGGGTTCAACAGGTCGCAACGGGCCCAAAAAGTCTCATCGGGACCACCCAAAAAATGGAGCCGAGGCAACGGAAGAAAACAGTCTGGACATGGAAAATCACTCTGGGGTCCCAACAATCGCTACAAAAGCCCCCGAAACGTGACGGTCCCCCAACAACGTGTCTAGGCCGCTCAAATTCGCGCTAGAGATCCCAAGAAATGACGACAGGACCAAAAAAATCGCACTTAGACCGAAGAATGTCAAGCCGCTGCCCTTTAAAATCTCACTGTTCGCAAAAAAAGTCGCACCGAAGCCCCACAAGTCACAGCTAGTTTCCCAAAAATCAATTCCTAACCGGAATGTCACCAAAAAATGTGTCAAAGACGCCCAAAAAAACGCGTCGTGCCCCGGAAAAGAAACGTGTTTTGGGCACCGAAAGAAAAACTCACAAACGCCTGCGCAAAAACGGCTGAAGAATCATACCACGGCCCAAAAATATCGCGCAAGGGGCTTACAAAAATATAACACGACCCAAAAAAATCACAAGGGGACTCCATCGAAATAAACCGAGCACCGGAAAATTCAGAACAGAAGGGAAATTATCCGAAGGGCCTTTCTACTCTAAATGGTAGAAAAAAAGGGGGGAAAAAAAGGGGGGGGGCGCAGGGGGGGGGGTGGAAAAAGGAAAAGGCCCCCCCCCTCCTAAAAGGGTGGGCTCCCAAGTATCACTCCGGGGTCCCAAAAGATCGCACTGTGGCACCATTAAATTCGCGTGGGGCCCACAAAATTCGCGCATGGGGCTTAAGATGAAGACAGCGGGCACCAAAAAACTTATACCGGGCACACGAAAATTTGCACCGGGTCCCGCCAGAATCTCGCGGGGCCCAGCGAAGTACAACGCGTCCCACGAACTCGCGCCAAGCCCCCCCCCCCCAAGATGCCGTGGAATAACCCAGAACTCAGAACCCAAAATTGCCGTCGGTAGTCCCTTCGATCACTTGAGTCGGGGCACCAGAAATTGTCCTCTGCAAACACAGCGAGGCCCAAGTTTTTTGGGGGCGTGCCCCCCCCCCAAAAAAAAAATCGTACTGTCCTCAGACAGTATGTACAGTAGAGTGGTCCAAATTCCAAAACACTGGAAATGTTCTGCTCCTCAAGGCTGCCCCTATTCCTTACACCAATATGCATATCCATGCAAAATTTTGGAATGATCGGACAATATCTTAAGGTCGCAACAAAATGCACGTCTTTGTGCACAGTGCATCTGACCGGTAAGTATAAAGCAATGGGGCCTGGGGCAGCTGAGAACTGGTAACCAACTGAGAACAAATTATGTTCGAATATTATTCCCTAGTGGTTCGCTTGGCTTTTGGATATTCCGTCTATTGTTTCAGACCTTATACACACGCGTATTATTCCTACACTCGCACACTCGCGCAAAAAATAGCAAACGGGCGTAACACAGATGTATTAAAGAAAAATGACGTACTCCTTAAGCATTGGACGACGCTCTTTGATCACTGACCTATACTCGCACAAGCCTGCGTCACATACCAGCATCTCTACATCGCAGCATCTGACATTTCGGTACCTCGTCTTACACGTCTTGCATCTTGAGAGCCTTCTTGCTCGGCACTGGCATCTCTTTCCTGTGCTTGCTGACCAGGCGGAGCAGGTACTGCAGCTGGCTCTCGTCTTTGGTTAGCGGCGAGGCGTTGTACTTCTGCACCAGTGCTATGCCCCTCTCAGCACAGTCGTTTACGACTTTGATCATCTTCGCCCTGACCTTCATCGCCTGGTACTTCGCGTCGTCAGGCCATTCGGCGGGTGACTTCGACAGGAACTGTTTCGCCTCTTCTCGGCCATTGACGGACAGGAGATCAAACATCCGCAGTGATCGGCTTGTGACGTGGTCTTCGAGAGGTGAACGATGATTGAACGTCTTCTTCGACAGCCTCTTCGGAGCTGTAGGCTTTGGTGGTCGAGCGAGGTTGTGCACCATGGCCGCCTTCGTGCAGTCGTCGACCCGGTCGTCGAATAGTGCCAGTAGCACGAGATGCTCCGAAAACGACCACAGATGGCGGGAGAACGCGTCTATCGCCGCCTTCCGCACTTCGGAATCTGGGTACTCGTGTAGAAGCGCGAGAAGTTGCAGGTCGTTGAGGGGCGCTTTCTCTGGCATTGCGGCCTCGTGCCAGTAGCGCGCGTACACCAGCGAAACGAAGAGGCTGACCTTCGTCAGTCCAGTTGTCTGCTTCTTCGTCAGCTTGGTCTGCCCCCTGAAGAGGAACATCTTCAGTGAGTATGTGGCCTTCGCCATCCATCTGGCGTTATGCATAGCGCCTGGAGCCCTGAAGCTCACGTCAGTGTCAGAGGATCCACCTAGGAAAAGGTGGCTTAGCTGGAGAAGCTCATCATAATCTTCTCTCGTACTCTTATGCTTCATCGCTTCCGCGAAGAAGGGCAGCATCTGCTGTCGGAGGCCTTCCATCATGCCAACAAAGAGCTCGTCGTCTGCTGGCTGAAAGTTACATTGATCGATGACGGCCCAGTCCTCCTGGAACTGCTTGAACAGCTTCATCTCAGGGCCCGATGTCGGCCCCAGGCAGGTGGCGCACACAGCAGACAACATCACCTCGAACACGTGGTGACGACAGCCAATGCAAATCATATCTCTATCCAACGCCTTTTCGAGGAGCGGGCCAGCACCCGCCTTCAGTCCGGTGTTTGCACTTGCGGTGTCGAAGACCATGCCCTGGACCATTGGTTTCAGCCGCCAGTCCTCCAGCGCGCAGAGACAGACATCACACTGCTGCTGTCCTGTGCCGCGACCGATCTTCGGGACAGCTAGCAGCTGTTCCGTCTTACCACCCGTCACAAGGATGGCTACCCGATCAATCTTCTTGCTGCTGCCGTCGATATCTGGCAGCAATTTGCTGTCCCAGTGGAGGAGTAGCGGGCCATCCGGAGTGAAACATTCCTGCTCAGCTGCGGCCTCTTCTTCCCTGGTGGCAATCCGGGCACGTCGGATCGTGCTCCTAGAGAGCGCCACGTCATCCAGGTCGTAGCCGAGTGCCTGTGTAACAGCGCCAACAACGAACATAGCTCCACGGTCTGCCAGGTTCACTCGGTCCAGCGAGGCAGCCACAGCTTTCGTTACTACGGTCCGCATCTTCGAATCTGACCTCGTCTCCATACCTTTGGTCCTCCACGCTGATGTAGAAGGAGGTTGGAAGACGTCATCCTTTCCGGCATCATCGTCATCAGTCTCTTCAGATGACGCACTTTCTTTGTCCTCAGTGATGACAGAGGTGGAGGGAACGACAAGGTTAGTCTCTCTGACATTCTCCGCACATGTTGCCTTGTGCGCGGCCTCTCGCTCAATCTTAGTGCGCTTACGGTTCTCCACTTCCGCCAGACACTTGTCCATCCCAGACATACTGGAGCTGGCCGGGTCTTGCTGCTGCATGCTGAGGAACTGCTTGTCCTCTTCATTGGACATGGTAGTCACAGCATCCTTCTGCGACACGTCGAAGAGGTCGTCGAGATCGCTCTTGAACAGCATAATCTTGGACTTGCTACTGTCGCCCCCAAATAACCGGCGCTTTCTCAAGTCGCGATAGTCCTCAAAGAGCTTGCGAAGCTTGCGCATGCAGTTATCCTTACGCTGCGCAGGAATGCGAGCTTTCTCCCAGATTGCCAGAGTGGCGTCGATTGTGAGCACTGCGCTGTCCATGACTGTGTGCTTCATCTCTTGGTGGTGATATATGAAATTTTTAAGCACAGCTCCGTTTGTTGGGAGCCCTGATCCCAATATTTCTTTCTCAGTCTGCCCGATCAGCCAAACTGACGGAGACCTTCTTGTTTTAGCAGGCGCCATGATACCAGCCATGCAAACCCAATGCAGGCACAACCCACGCAATACGAATTGCAGACTGCCGATACCACAGACTATCTGCAACAAAGAAGTGTGGGTATTATCACAGCACAGCAGACACTTTTGCTTATTGTTCTCTCGGTTATAAATATAACGGTATGGTACAAATGAGATTGGGGTCTTATTGGCAGAGATAACACCAATCCACCACGGACATTATTGGTTAGAAAGAATGCTATGAAGCGAGGAGAAACGATGAAAGACAGGACTTCGTAGTTCGTACGTAGTCCAGCGCTGGGAAGCGTGGTACCAAAGTCGCAAACAGTTGCGACCTTAAGATTTGGTCTGATTAACCTATAATTGGGCACAAATAGTCAGCTAGATGAGTAGAACAGGGGCAGCCTTGAGGAGCACCACATTTCCAACATTTTGGAATCACCATGCATGCGTGGACTACTCTAATGTACAGCCTGTTGGGGTTGCCAACACGTGAATAGCCGACATACAGTTGTCCATGGCTGAACACTGGTGAAGTGAGATTCAGTCCGACAACATGCAGTGACTGTCCCTGACTTGTGTTGATTGACATGGCATAGCTGAGTTTCACGGGAAACTGTAGTCGTTTGAACTAGAATGGCATGTCAGACGGTATGAGTGGGATGCGTGGAATGGACACATCCTGACCACTCGCTTTGCCAGTCATCACAGTTGCCACCAACACATGTGGGAGCAGCTTCTTGACAGTCAGTCTTGTGCCGTTGCACAATTTCGGTGGATCGAGATTGCGTAGCAGCATAATCGGAGCGTGCTCCTTCAGAACTAAGTTGTGTGGCGGCAGACCGGGTGGTTCGAGTGAGTTGAGAAACTCAGTTGGGTAGTTGGTCGCCTCGTCTGGATGGGGTATGGTGTCTACCGACTTGTACCCCACCGGTGTTCCCGGTTGGAGTTTCAGCAGTTTCAGGTTGGTGTTGGCTACCTGGTCATTTTTCGGTGCCAGTATAGCTCGCTGGCTCAGCGACTTTGGATTTTGGTAGTTTGTGATCAGTGATGGGAACACTTTGGCGATCAGCTCATCTCCGGTTGTCACGGCGTGTCCGAACGGTAGAGTAACCTCGCTACTCTTGTCACCGTTTGTTTTCAGTGTCCCGTCTCCCACCTGGAGTAGCTGTGATGCGAACTCTCCGGTTGTGCTATCGCCAAACAAATGGACTCGCATGTTTGTGGACAGACACAGTCTGCGTACATATGGCCACAGATATGACGCTTTCAGACAGGCGTTCACTTCGTCTGATCTGGTTCCACGCGGGATGACAGGTAGCGTTTGACGGAAGTCGCCAGATCGCACAACCGTAACTCCGCCCATGAGCAGTTCGTTGTTTCGCAGATCTCTCAGTGTCGCATCCAGTGCTTCAAATGCACCTTTGTGACTCATTGTTTCCTCATCCCATATGATGAGTTTCACCTCTTGCAAAAGCCTGGCTTTTGCTGTTCCTCGATTGATGTTGCACATCGGACTTTCTTGCTTAGCCAGATCAAATGGCAACTTGAAAGCAGAGTGTGCCGTACGACCGCCATCCAGCAATGTGGCTGCGATACCGCTGGATGCTACCGCGAGTGCGATTCGATTTTGACTTCTCTGTTCTGCCAGTAGCAGGTTTGTGACGAATGTCTTGCCAGTTCCGCCTGGCGCATCCCAAAAGAAGACACCGCCGTGTCCACTTTCAACACAGTCATTGATCGTGTTGTATGCATCGGCCTGGTCTGCGACCATTTTCGGTGCATTCTCTTCAACGAAAGAGGCCAGCCCGGCTACGTCGTAGCTGATCTCTCGCTGGTATTCAGCAGAGACCATCACCGCTACCGACCTGTCCGCTGCAGGTAGTCCGTAGCCGGGTAGTTTCTGTCCTCCCATTGCCAGTGTCCGGTCTTCGATATCAACCAATGCCTGGTTAAAGATCTCGTCGTTGTACGGAACGGGTGTCTCGTCGGATGCTTTGATGAGTTCACAGTAGTAGCGATGGTGAATGTCCTCTGACATCGCCTCTTTGTGTGTGTTCCACAACTGGATCGGATCGGACACGCCACATACTTGCAACAGGATAGCAAAGAGTTGCCTCAGCTGTCGCGGTGCTTGCATGGCAGCCGCTTCCTGCAGTGTCTTGTTCCAGTGTTCGTCGTTTTCGAGGATGCCGTGACGGGCACACGCCTCTCTGTACGTGTCCATCACTTCTCCGTCATACTCTCTCAGTGATCGGAAACATGTAGGACCGCGAACTGTGTGCAGCAGCAGTCTCATGTAGAAACATTCTCTGTTGTTTGGGTGTACAGTGTACACTCGTCCGATCGCGTCTCCTGACACGTATCCTGGCCAGTCTGGTACCGGCTTGCCTTTCTTTCTCGCTATCCACATTTTGTTCGTCCATGTATAGTATGTCGGCACGTCTGAATAGATCAGTGTTCTGGCAAAGTCGTCCCGATCGCATAGTCTGAAGAACGCGGTCAGACTCGTGTCGGCAGGATTTTCAACCTGCTGTCGGGCGTTCTGCTCAGTGAAGTACACTCGTTGACCGTTCTCCAGGTGGACGGCCAGATTGACCACCGTCGGGTATCGATCGTGGATGTCGAATCCAAACAGTCGCCACATAGCTTCATTGCTGGATATGTATCGTCCCACCTGGTAGTTGTTCACCTCGTCAATGGGTTCGCCGTCTGCCTTTAGCCCAAACACGGCCATGTCAGATCCCTTGTTCACATACTTGCACACATACTTGATGCTCTTGATGGAGCTGCATGACTCCACATTCATGTGAGCATTGAACGTTTTCGACAGCACTTTGTTGTATGGTACAACCCATGTGTTGTCCACTTTGACTTCTATGCCACCACGTATCTTGAGTGTGCATGTGTGGCCACCATGTTCTGGTAGGCGACGGCGATATCGGGGATAGCCATCGTGTCCTGTCTGTGTCTGAAGTAGTGCAGTACATGGGAATCGTTTTTGCACTTCTTGTTCTCCATGCACGGATTGGATGGGTTGATGGCACCACATGGTCCGTGGATCATCTGAGTTTTGATGGTTTCATGCAGAACTGGGTCAGCCACCGGATCGGAAAGCTCTGCACAGATCATGTCGTCCATCTGTGACGATCGGATCTTCTTGACACACCACACCAATGTATGGGTATGTGGCAGACCCCGTTTTTGCCACTCAGTTGTGGTCATCCAACAAATGAGTTCACCGAAGATCTTCCCTTGTGTCAGCAGCCACATCAGTTTTTTTTTGTGTTTCTCGTAGAACACACGGGCAACGATATCGTGCCTGTCTGATGCGTTCTGTCCAGGATACAGCTCGTTCACGATCCCGGGCCACTTGGGATTACATGTGAACGTGATGAACAGATCGGGTCGACCATATTTGCGAACGTATGCCATCGCATCCTGTGTGCGCTGATGCATGTATCGTGGAGAGCCTGTGAACGACGATGGCAGTATCACTCGCTGTCCCACAGTATCGGATCGGCCATCAGTTCGGATGGCGTCCTGCAGATGAATATACTGTTCGGCACGCAGCTTTTTCTGGTTCAGCCGGATGAACAGCAATCGCTCAGACTCAACCTTGGCATACATGTCGGTGAAAAATTGGCTGGTCACATCTTTGAAACGCAGCAGCTGGTTGAACTCTTTTGAGCGAATCATCAGACGGGACGAATAGAAGTCCTTGCACGAAACTCGCTTATGTGGTTTGTCGGCGCCAGTTTCGGGACATACATGTAGAATGACAAAGTTGTAGCCATCTTCTCCGTATGGGAACAGCAGCGGATACTACAGACTGTCGTACGACCGATGTGTCTCTCTGATGTGTATTAGTTTATCGTCTCTGTGGCTGAGAACAATATCTCGGGAGCCGTGTTCTTAATTGGTCATCAGGATCGCCACCTCGCTCGCACAGGGAGCGTTGAAACGTCGTTCGTGTTCGCCAGCCGGTCGTCTATCGGCACTGATGATCACCTTGTGTTCGGGACACGCTTCCATGTGTTCCAGTGCTGACTTGAAACTTTGCACATACGAGTTGGTCGTGTGCAACATTTCCTGCAGCAACTGCACAGTCTCCTCACGAATGTCGTTAGACAGTTGGCAGCGTCGTTGGGTTTCTTCCAATGCGTTGTTCATGAAGTAAACCTGTGCATATTTGGGACCATCATCACTGGAGGTCGCCAAACTGCCCATTCGATAATACACCTGATCCTGTACTTTGAATATCGTGAATATACCACGATGTACCAGGCCACCCGTGGAGCCGAAAGAGGTCATCATGAAAGCAGCATTGTAACGCCAGATTTTGCCTCGAAACTCCTTTGCCATTGATGTGCTACCTGTGAGCAGCTCCTTCAATATATCAGGAGGATCAGCCAGCGTCTGCAGCCGTACTTTGCCGCGTGAACATCTATCTATCTATAACATCTATCTATCTATAATAATCTATCTATCTATATATATATATATATATATATATATATATATATATATATATATATATATATATATGTACATATATATCTATATATACATATATATTGATGTATTATATATATATATACATATATATACATACATACATATATATATACATACATACATACATACATATATATACCTATATATATATATATATATATATATATATATATATATATATATATATATATATATGTATATATATTTATTTATATTTGTATTGGCACCAGACGTTCATGCAAGTTGAATTATAACCGCCACCAAATCACCGAGTAGGTGAGCTGCTGAAAGCCCGGAGTCAATCCTCAGGCGGACAATAAATTGGTATATTTCGTCAGCAAGCACGGCACTTGGCAGTAACGTGTGTTTATGGTGGGAACACATCACGGGGCGAACATTCACGTGGGCGTGTTCCAGTGGTGGGTTTCGGCGGAAAGAGGTGAATGTCAGTACGGAGACCAGCTAGCGGTGTGTATGTTAATTAGTTAGAGTTCGGCTTAACCTGACACCGCTAAGTTAGTTTCGATGTGGCATGTGTTTAATTAATGTGTATGATTACTCTGTGAATGGAAGCCTGCAAGTGATGGCGTTGCTTGCAATGTATTTGCTTGACTTCAATTAGGTAACCCGAGCCACCCAAAGTTTGCGATGTCAGTACAGCAAGCGGTGTCAGTACAGGTCCAGTTTTTCTGAGTTAATTAATTTTAAGATAGGGTTGTCAGCCAAGGTGCTGTGTATATAGCCATGCGCTGACTTAAGGCATGCCTGTTCAACCTAGGTTACCGCCGCTTTGATAATAAATTCCTCGGACAGGCTTAATTTCCTAATCTCCAGTACATCGCATTAAGGTCGGTGAAATGGATCTCAAGTCAGATGGTACTCTCAAGGTGGCGTCCTTGTGCCCATTTTCCTTACAAAGGCATTTTGTGCCGTCTACCAATGTCCATTGATGTATGTCATGTGTGTCGCTGAGTATTCGCTGGTACCTTGTTGCGTAGATTGAAAGTTATTTCGACACATGATGTCGTGGTATTTTGTACTCACCGTCAGCCATCACTACCCGGTTTTTAAAGTGTGAAAAACGTCAGTAATTTCTTTGCGTTCCATGATTACAAATTAAATGGGGTCAAATGTCATGCCGACATTTGCAAGGAATGCTGTGCTTAACGTAAACTTTGACTCCATGCATAATGATGTATAATTTACGTAGGTAGTATACAATGAATGCTCTTCTGTATTCAAGGCCGCATTTATTTAAAAAAGCAAGACATTTATTTATTCAAAAACACTTAATTTTTAACACAAAAAGTACATATCAGTGCAAATATGTGTCAAAAAGGGTCATCCTGTTTTGTATTCAATCACTTGTTTGATGTTACCCCTGGTGTTGAACAGCCGGTTCGGTGATGAATAAGGTCGGTGCATCTCGCCCCAGCTCTGACGTCAACAGGTGCAGGTGGCTCGTGGTTCGCGGACGCGTGTCGGATATATTCGGCAGCAGCGACAGGCCTGTGTCACGTCTAGTGCTCTTCCCCCCTGCTGACACCGTCCGGTTGGAACGTGGGCGTGTGTGGCCATTCCACTTATTCGTCTTTAAAGGTTATCTGCTTCCCGGTAAGGGGATACAGGCGCAATTGTTATTCCTGTGATTTGCGCTGCATTTCCAAGCAGGAACAGGTTCAAGTTATTTTGGAAGTGGTAGACATATATATATATGTCCGTGTGTGGGCTCTCCGTACACTGACAGCACATGCAGATATACCTATGCCATGTCTGCATGTACACGTGCGATCTGTGGCCGTTCCTGGTCCCGACATTCGGTATACCTATGCCAGGTCTGCATGTACACGTGCGATCTGTCGCCGTTCCTGGTGCCGACATTCCTGGTGCCGACATTCGCAGCCGTGTGTTGTCACTCGACAGCCGATGGTCGATTCAGAAGCTCGTTTTCTGCTCGTTTTAAGCAAATCCCCCCCCCCCCCACACACACACCTCAACCACGCACATCTTTTAGCCCATTTTAGGTACTCGGTTTCGGGATGGATGTGGCTATACGAGGTGTTTTGAAGTGGTATTTTCTGAACGAAATAGGTGTATATTTGTGCGAATCTGCTGATGCATTCAGTTTTTTTCTTTGACTCGGTCACCTGGGAGGAACCGTGGCCGCGGTGACTCTGTGAACCGGACTGTGTGGTAGTAGCCCTAAGGCAGAGTGGGACTCGTGGATAATTGTTTGATCGATAGTGACAATGGGAATACGAAACATATGTGGGTCGTTCCACGTCAAATCGATCATAAGTATCTCTAACCTTCCTAGATGCGAATGTAATTCATTGGAGCCCTAGATGATGGCCCACACAATCGTAATGCGAATGTGATTCATTGGAGCCCTATGCAAGATGATTGCCCACACAATCTTAACCTTGGATGACCACCCGGTTCAGAGTTACAGGTCACCGAAGGGTAACTGTTTGGCATAAGCTCAATGGAATACAATAATTATGCCTTTGCAATGGATGGATTTACAGACAATTTGGGCACAGATCCCTGGCAAAAGTGCTAATCGTTTGCAGATTAAGTTTCCAGCAGGTGACCGCAATATGGCTCATGACATGAGAAATCCTAAGTCTACAAATTTAACTGACAGATTTGCGCCGATCAGATTTGAGAGAAAATGCTATATATATATATATATATATATATATATATATATATATATATATATATATATATATATATATATATATATATACGATGTATATATATATATATATATATATATATATATATATATATGTATATATATATATATATATGCATATATATATTTATATATAGTATATATATTATATATATATATATATATATATATATATATATATATATATATATATATATATATATATATATATATATATATATATATATATATGTATATGTGTTGGTGTGTGTGTGTGCGTTTGTGTGTATGCATGTATAGATATTTATGAATACAACGTGCTGGTTTGGGCACTTGGAAGCTGCTTGAATTAATAAGCGAGGATATTCAAGTGTTGTAAGGTCAGCCGTCGGCTGTGGCTCCTGACGACTTAGCACTTAGCAGCGAATAGACGTTTACGGTAGTGCCATCTATTTGGTCATAGCGGATTTTAGGCTAAGTTTGCTTTGCAATGCCGAAAGATGCCCACCATGTCTTATATGCTTATAATGTATTTTATGAAAGTTACGGATTACTCAGTGGAGGTACCAGTAGATCACTAGCATGTTTGTGAAGGTATGCGTTGAATTAGTCAGGTATCTATTATCGGGTCCTTCAAGATAGCTGTGAACAAGGCCCAGCGAAAGGTCCAGCACAAGGTCTAGCACAATGTTCAGCACAAGGGCCAGCACAAGGGCTAGTACAAGGCCCAGCGAAAAATGACTGACCACACGGTGTAGCATCCATTAACCCTGGGCTCAGTCGTCTACCGGACATATTATCTTTCCTTTAACCGAAGGTGCCGCCGGGATAATGCGCACGCTATTATCGATGCAAGTTGCGTCCACAGCTTGGGTGTTTATGCATTTGCGTGGTGTTGAGATGCCGTCAGTCTATTCCCCAAATTCCGAAGACGTATTTCTTGAGTTGGTCTCCAGTACAGCAGTATATTTTCGCCACGGCGGTCTCCTCACACCCACGTGTGCCGCGTTCCGGCCATTACACCAGGTGTGTCGCGGGACAGCGGCAGCGCTGGCACGTGATTGGTCGGCACGTGCGGCGTTGCCACGTGCCGGTCATTACGTCAAGTGCGTCGCGGGCACGGGCAAAGTGACGGCGCCTGGTTGGTTTGTTTGACGGCCGTACCGTGGTGGCGGCGCCACCGTCGCGGCGGGCGGTCGTTTTTGCGCACCGCCACCGCTGGCCACCGGCGCGACGGCGGCCCCGTTGCACCACATGGCGCCGGCACTGTCGGCCCACCACAGCTGCACTCGGCCACACCTGTCCAAGGTTTCGGCGCGGCGAGAAGCGGCCAGATTTCCGGGTGCCCTTGCAGCGCGCTGAGCGCCCTCTGCCGGTCTCGCATGCCGCTGCAATTGACGCTGGTCGGCCAGAGCGTGATGAACATGGAGGATGGCGTGCCAGGAAGGTGCAAGGTGTTCGATCGCATTGGTATGGGCATATAAACCCCCAGGGGCGGATCCAGAAGCCTGTTTTTAGGGGGGGTGATAGAGAAATCAACGATTTCGAAAGACGTCAGATTTGAACAGAAAAGACATTTCGTCTCGTTCTTCTGAAGACAATATTTACCAAATACAATTTTCTTACATTTCGAGAAAATACCATTTTTTAGTGCAAAATAGCATTTAAAAAAGGACTTTTGGGGGCACGGTCCCTTCGTCCAACCCTTGGATCCGCCCCCCCCCTTCCACCGGAGAGCTTGGCAGTGGTGAATGACAATCTTGCTATCTCTGCCCCATTTGACATTTTGAAATGTTCAAGTGTGGTCAGACATATTCACATATGTAAAACATATTGCATGTGATATGTTTGCGATGTCAATGCTGAGCTTAGCTTACAGAGATAGCAAAAGAAGCTGACATATGTTGATAGCAGATGGAGAGATGGAGAGATAGTAGATGTAGTGTTGTGCAACGGTTGAAGTGCTGATCTGTGTCGGCAGAATCAGTAATCCGACGAGTAGTCATCGATACAGCCCGGGTTGTGACCCGCCGGCACCACGCTGATCAGTTGGAGGTCACTCGCCGGCTCCGAAAATGGCTGAGTAAACAGTTTCCTGTCTCGCCGCGTGTTTGCGCACTAGCCTTGAGTATACCCGAAATGCTGGTGGCGGATAATGCAATTTCACCGCTTCCCTGAATCAGTGCGCGGCTGTCCAGCCGTCAGGCGCAGTGTCGCCGTGTTAGCGGGCTGGTCAGGCGCAGTGTCGCCGTGTTGTCGGGCTGGTCAGGCGCAGTGTCGCCGTGTTGGCGGGCTGGTCAGGCGCAGTGTCGCCGTGTTGGCGGGCTGGTCAGGCGCAGTGTCGCCGTGTTGGCGGGCTGGTCAGGCGCAGCGTCGCCGTGTTGGCGGGCTGGTCAGGCACGGTGTCGCCGTGTTGGCGGGTTGGTCAGGCGCGGTGTCGCCGTGTTGGCGGGCTGGTCAGGCGCGGTGTCGCCGTGTTGGCGGGCTGGTCAGGCGCGGTGTCGCCGTGTTGGCGGGCTGGTCAGGCGTGGTGTCGCCGTGTTGGCGGGCTTGTCAGGCGCGGTGTCGCCGTGTTGGCGGGCTTATCAGGCGCGGTGTCGCCGTGTTGACGGGCTGGTCAGGCGTGGTGTCGCCGTGTTGGCGGGCTTGTCAGGCGCGGTGTCGCCGTGTTGGCGGGCTGGTCAGGCGCGGTGTCGCCGTGTTGGCGGGCTGGTCAGGCACGGTGTCGCCGTGTTGGCGGGCTGGTCAGGCGCGGTGTCGCCGTGTTGGCGGGCTGGTCAGGCGCGGTGTCGCCGTGTTGGCGGGCTGGTCAGGCACGGTGTCGCCGTGTTGACGGGCTGGTCAGGCGCGGTGTCGCCGTGTTGGCGGGCTGGTCAGGCACGGTGTCGCCGTGTTGGCGGGTTGGTCAGGCGCAGTGTCGCCGTGTTGGCGGGTTGGTCAGGCGCAGTGTCGCCGTGTTGGCGGGCTGGTCAGGCGCAGGTGTCGCCGTGTTGGCGGGCTGGTCAGGCACGGTGTCGCCGTGCTGGCGGGTTGGTCAGGCGCAGTGTCGCCGTGTTGGCGGGTTGGTCAGGCGCAGTGTCGCCGTGTTGGCGGGCTGGTCAGGCACGGTGTCGCCGTGTTGGCGGGCTGGTCAGGCGCGGTGTCGCCGTGTTGTCGGGCTGGTCAGGCGCAGTGTTGCCGTGTTGGCGGGCTGGTCAGGCGCAGTGTCGCCGTGTTGTCGGGCTGGTCAGGCGCAGTGTCGCCGTGTTGGCGGGTTGGTCAGGCGCAGTGTCGCCGTGTTGGCGGGCTGGTCAGGCACGGTGTCGCCGTGTTGGCGGGCTGGTCAGGCGCGGTGTCGCCGTGTTGGCGGGCTGGTCAGGCGCGGTGTCGCCGTGTTGGCGGGCTGGTCAGGCACGGTGTCGCCGTGTTGGCGGGTTGGTCAGGCGCAGTGTCGCCGTGTTGGCGGGTTGGTCAGGCGCGGTGTCGCCGTGTTGGCGGGCTGGTCAGGCGCGGTGTCGCCGTGTTGGCGGGCTGGTCAGGCACGGTGTCGCCGTGTTGGCGGGCTGGTCAGGCGCGGTGTCGCCGTGTTGTCGGGCTGGTCAGGCGCAGTGTCGCCGTGTTGTCGGGCTGGTCAGGCGCAGTGTTGCCGTGTTGGCGGGCTGGTCAGGCGCAGTGTCGCCGTGTTGGCGGGCTGGTCAGGCACGGTGTCGCCGTGCTGGCGGGTTGGTCAGGCGCAGTGTCGCCGTGTTGGCGGGCTGGTCAGGCACGGTGTCGCCGTGCTGGCGGGTTGGTCAGGCGCAGTGTCGCCGTGTTGGCGGGTTGGTCAGGCGCAGTGTCGCCGTGTTGGCGGGCTGGTCAGGCACGGTGTCGCCGTGTTGGCGGGCTGGTCAGGCGCAGTGTCGCCGTGTTGTCGGGCTGGTCAGGCGCAGTGTTGCCGTGTTGGCGGGCTGGTCAGGCGCGGGGCCAGCACGACGGTCACCGTCGTACAGGATCCTCTTCGCAGCGCCAGTCCGTACACTCCCGAGCAGTCTGAACTCGGAAACAGTCGGTTGGCAGAGTGTTGGTTTTGTCCGATCACGAGTGATTTGTCAGCCCACTGTCGCGCGCCGTCGTACGCGTCGGTCTCGTCCGAAGCGCGGATGTTTACCCGGTTGTTTCCGACGGCGCAGATGTATGATGTGTCGGACACCGCACCAATGGCGGACAAAGGACGGGACAGGGTATTTATAGCTATCTGTGCAGGCGGAGCCAGGGGCGCGTGACTCGGTTGACGTCCAACAGGGCGTGGAGCCGATTGTGCTGAACTGTGCGCCGCTAGACACCTTGCTCGGACCTAGTCCGGGATGGACACACTTGGGAGTGAGCGTGGCACGGGTGTGGCACAGCATGGCACAGCATGGCACGTTCCCGTACGACTTCTGGCTGGATTTCGATTCGACGAGTTTTGAGAATGCTGTCGGATTTCGGTGGAAACTGCTCTGTCATCTAAGATGTTTCTAGCCTGTGACGGGGTCCATAATTGCCACCTAAATTTGGTTTCTTCAGTCATTGCTGGGACGTCCAGGTACGTTTAAGTGTCTGCTTTTCACATAAATCCATAATTTTCAACTTCATTCCCACTCAACAGCCAAAGTTATGTGAAAAGGCTAATGTAAATGTACACTTAGCAGATTTGCCGGAGGGTTTCTTGACATCATACGATCCGAAGAAAAGTTTTGATGTGCCAAATTTGGATGCATACACTACGGCTCAAGTGAAGCGAAACTACTGATCGCTAGAATGAAAATGTTAAATTAAGATGATTATTTTCAAGAGCCATACAATGCACTTTGCCCTTGAATACAGATCAAGGGTTTTAAATGATACTTTTAACGAAATGTTTGCAACCAATACTCAGAAGACGAGGAAAATGCTAAGCGGAGTCTGTTCAGCGGCTCGGAAGATATATTTCATAAAATGTATCAGAGGGTGCATTACCCCACACACTCGCAAGGGCTGAACCCACATTATCCTACACGGACAACACGGGATCGTTCAAAAGTGGTGACCGTGACATCCGTTATGCAGCTTCCCGAGAGAACGTGCAGCACGATGTCCTGACGCTTACACCAAGCCAGCCATCGTCTTCGACAATGACCCTCGGTCCACGGTACCAAAAATATCACACCAACAGCATACGGGTGGTGGATAATTAAATTATGTAAGCTCCTGAAAATGTCGGGCTATCTGTTGTTGCCAACTTATTGGTGTTCATCTAAGCGGCCCGGCCCGAACTGGCCCGACCCGACCTGACCCGGGCCGACCTGACCCGACTCGATCTACCCTAACCTGACATGGCCCGACCTGACGTGGCCTGACCTGGCCTGATCTAGCCTGACCTGACCTGACCCCGACCTGACCCGACCCGACCCGACCCGACCCGACCCGATCCGACCCGACCCGATCGAACTCGATCCGACTCGACCCCGACCCCGACCCTACTCAACCCCACCCAACCAGACCCAACCAGACCCAACCCGACCCAACCCAACCCGACCTGGCCTGACCTGACGCGACCCCGACCAAACCCCGACCCCAGCCCGACCCCAACCCGATCCCGACCCGATTGGTTGCAGCGTTTCGTGTTCTAATCTCCTCACCCAGAGCCACATGTACGTTCATATTTTCAGTGTTTGCCACTTATTATCACAATATTCTTCATGAAATGCACATAATATATGTTCAGAGGGCGAGGTTGGCGGCAATGTTTCCGCTGACGGGCGACTTTCACCAGCGATTCATGTTGTGACACTTATAGCTTCCAAGAAACTCCAAATCCGCTGGTTCCAGTGTGCACATATGAATCCAACTGTTGAACTAAACAAAAATATTATGGGTGCCAAAACACTATGTCGTGTTCTGTCTGTGATCCCAACTTTTCAAATAGGCGATGAAGATCCACGCAAATAAACGTCCACAGGAAGGACGGACCGACTCAAGAGATGAGATGCGAACCGTATCTGTTCCTTGAAGGTGACGAATTTTAAAGAAAATCTTCTCCCCAACTTCATTGAATTCTAGACACATTGGCTTGAACCCACTCTTATTCTCGTATTCATACAAACCCAAGTAGCTTGGAATTGTGCACAATTTAGTTTGGCCCGAGAGCTTGATTGCTCCCAAAACCGTCCCCCTCGCAGCATTGTCGCCGGAACCGACCCGTGGGGGAACCGAATTCACATACTATATTAATTCCGTCTACGCAACATGTTTAGGGTACATACATGGTTAAGTTTCCCGAAAAATCAGATGTCTCTGTTTTTCCATGTTCCCATATCCATATAAATCCACATCCCATATCCATATAGGTAGCAACGAGAAAACGTAATTGACAAAGGTGCTGCTTGGCTCATTGCACTAATTGATATTTCTACTCTTGGATACTTAATCACATTCAGTAGCAATTTGTGAAAAGAAGAAGGAAACTAATTCTTTGCGATGATGCAGATACAGATTTCGAAATCCCGAAATAGCCAAAAGCGATGCCAATGGACAATGCGATGCCGGCATTTTCGTTCCAAAAGGAAAGTCACACCTCTGGACAGAACTGCGACCGGAAAAAGGTGGAATGTGGCAAGACAAACTTTCCCCATATTATTTCTGTGTAACGCCTATGGGAATGGATAAGCGCTATGTTAAATTCAACAAGGAAAAAGCTGGGACAAATGTACTGCGCGTGGCCCCGGCTCAGGGGTGTAGACACACCGTGCACTGAGGCAAGCTTCCCCAGTTCGACTCTGGCGAGTGGCATCAGACGCGGAGTGCTGTGGCGGCAGGACCGACTGCACCTCTGAAGCGACAGCTGTGGGCTCCGGCCAGTTCGAACTCTGGCGAGTGGCATCAGACGCGGAGTGCTGTGGCGGCAGGACCGACTGTACCTCTGAAGCGACAGCTGTGGGCTCCGGCCAGTTCGACTCTGGCGAGTGGCATCAGACGCGGAGTGCTGTGGCGGCAGGACCAGCTGTACCTCTGAAGCGACAGCTGTGGGCTCCGGCCAGTTCGACTCTGGCGAGTGGCATCAGACGCGGAGTGCTGTGGCGGCAGGACCGACTGCACCTCTGAAGCGACAGCTGTGGGCTCCGGCCAGTGGTGAGCCACTGTGATGGCCAGCCTGGCCAGCCTGACCAGCCTGTGACCTGCCTGAGCCTGGGTCTGAGCCGGCCGCCATGTGGCCCAGCCTCTGCTGCTGGTCCGTGGGCGGAGTGGCCGTGGCGCGGTTCCTGAAGCGGCAGCCTCTCTGTTGGCCCGTGGGCAGAGTGACCGTGGCGCAGTTTCTGGAGCGGCAGCCTCTCTGCTGGCCCGCGGGCAGACAGAGTGACCGTGGCGCGATTCCTGGAGCGGCAGCCTCTTTGCTGGCCCGTGGGCGGAGTGACCGTGGAGCAGTTTCTTGAGCGGCAGCCTCTGCTGGCCCATGGGCGAAGTGGCCGTGGCGCGGTTTCTGAAGCGGCAGCCTCTCTGTTGGCCAATGGGCGGAGTGACCGTGGCGCGGTTCCTGGAGCGGCAGCCTCTCTGCTGGCTCGTGGGCAGAGTGACCGTGGCGTAGTTTCTGGAGCGGCAGCCTCTGCTGGCCCATGGGCGGAGTGGCCGTGGCGAGGTTCCTGGAGCGGCAGCCTCTGCTGGCCCATGGGCGGAGTGACCGTGGCGCGGTTCCTGAAGCGGCAGCCTCTCTGTTGGCCCGTGGGCGAAGTGACCGTGGAGCAGTTCCTGGAGCGGCAGGTCGACGGCGGGGATGAGCCACTGTTGTGACCAGCCTGAGCCTGGGTCTGAACCTACTACCATTTGGCGGAGCCTCTCTGCTGGCCTGTGGGCGGAATGACCGTGGCGCAGTTTCTGGAGCGGCAGGTCGCCGGCAGGGATCGATGGCCGTCGGCTTTGTGGCCCGGCGGCCGGCTCTGTACTGCGCGTCGGTCGGCCGTGACCTCGCCGGGTCCACTGCCCCACCGACGGGCCGTTTTTACATCCGTCGGTCCACTTGCTGGCGGCCCTTTTCGCTGACAGCATCGACAAGCCCCCCCCCCCTCCGTTGGCCGCCGTGGCCGGCTGGCCGCGCGGCAAAACCTGGCGCAGCGAACGGTGTCACTGCCTTTGTGGTCTCCCCGGCGTCAGGACGATGTGCGCACCAGACGGCGGCACGGTGGGCGTGCTGGCCGCAGCCGGTCTGGGCGGGAGCTGGTGCCGCGCCTCTTCAAACCGTGCCAGGCAGAGCACAGACGTGGATAATACATACCGGCGCCTTGTGGAGCATGTGCGGGTTTTTGCCGGTGTGGTTTTGGTGTGATGTAAAAGGCACGAGCTGACGAACAGAATCCGTCCCGGTTGCGCTCCGACGAAATATGTCGATGTTCGAAGGCGCAGCGTGGCTGCGTATCAAGTCGTTATGAACGGGAAGTGTTATACAACTGCGTACACATTTTTTTAAATATCGTTTTAGGTTCTTCATGCACTGGCATGCACATTGCTGCACTCAGTCAGTGATTTCGTGTGCCCCCATAACCCACTTCTCAGCTGTGTATCGCGTCGACAAGACACCTGCATGCCACCCCCACCAGGCACTCTCAGGCGACACTTGCTACCGCTCAATCAATGTGGAGCGGTTGAATGTGCACCGTCAGCCGATCCCTACGCCGTCAGCTGATCCCCACGCACCGCCAGCTGATCCCCACGCACCGCCAGCTCATCTCCAAGCACCATCTGCTGATCTCCACGCTCCGGCAGCTGATCTCCACTCACCGTCAGCTGATCTCCAAGCACAATCAGCTGATCCCCACGCACGGCCACCTGATTTCCACTCACCACCAGCTGATCTCCAAGCACAATCAGCTGATCCCCACGCACCGCCAGCTGATCTCCACTCAACGCCAGCTGATCTCCACGTACCACCACCTGCAATTGGTCCTGACAGAGTCAGCCATCCGTTTAACGCGAAGCCCATACATCAAACGCAGCCGACGATTACCGCTGACCTTCTGCTGGAGAATGTCTGAAAAGTGCTGGATAAGAAATCACGAGCGCTAGATTATCAGGTGCGTGTACGCTCTCTGGAGCCCAAGATCACGGAGGTGATCAGAGCTCCAAACATCACGTGCGGGAGAGCCAGGGAAGAGCAGCTATCACATGCCTCACACGTCCGTCCCTGCTGTAGTCAATGAATCGAACGTCACAGCCTGGATAATCAAAATCATGATAGGAACATGGAGGTTTTGTCGCCGCTAAATGTTTTGGTGGACGGTAAAGCATAACACGGACCTAAAGTGTCGAATACCCCCCTCCAATCCGTACCCGCATCTGTGCACGAGAGGTTTTCGTCTGTTATCCAGTGCGTTCCTAAAGATGTAATATATTAATAACGTCATTGGATCCAGTGATAAATAACAATAAGACCATCATGAATATGCAATATTTTAACCGGTCAAGGCAACTTGACTTCACGTTTTGTATGAAATGTTGATTACAATTTTCACTCCCAGCACTATGTTTATCAGAAGCATGAAATTAAACTTCAGACCACCTGTGCAGTTCGTTAATCTATGCTAGTTCATGGGCATATATTTATGGACACATGGGCACTCGACAAAGCAAACATGAAACAAGATCACTAACAACTAATAAGATAAGACAATTCGCATTGTCAGCTTCACAATGAAATATGCAAAGCGTGCATGCAGTTAAAATACAAAACAAATGTTGCTGATCTGGAATAATGTAGACCAACACCTATTAGGTAAGCTGGGTAGGGATCTACCTATCTGGACTGTAGGCTAGAACATACATGTCTTATTTGCCATGCGAAACTTGTAACCATTTTCTTAAAATGTCAGCCTTGCAACCATTTTCTTAAAAAGTTAGATAGTGTGCACCAACTTAGGATTTGTTTTCATTTCAGCTTTGTGCTACTGAACTGCACATTTCAAACAGAAACCGTCCAAGCCCCCACCCAGGGAGTAGGGCATCTCAACCAATGGCATGCAGCATCGACATGTATGCAACCTATCACAAACCAAGGGCACTGCGCTTGTTCTTCAAAAGCAGCACCTCCCATGACACTATTTAAGCTTCCAATTGCTCCATTTTCTGTCTACTAAATTCACGTTTAGTTTCAACTTAAGGCTGGGGATACTTTGTTCCAGTCAATCTTTCCAAAGGAACTTCACGGCATTCCTTACTGCCGACAGCTTTTGATTTGTCTCAGACTGGGCTAAAACCATCATCATCAGCTAACCTGAACATTTTATTTTGGGCGATTATCATTATACTCCGGATTATCTAAACGCGTGGATATTCACTGCCATGCAACGCCAATTAATTCCAGTATAAGACGCTTGTAAGGGTGCTGGACGAGCGAGATAAGTGTCAAAAGCGCAGCGTCGTCGAATCTTCACGCTTGTGTCAGGTGTATCTATCGCCTTGAGTGTCTATGCAGCCACGCGCCTTCAAGCATGCATGCAAAGCTAGTGCTTTCGGATGTGAAACACAAACCACGTTGCATTGCTAAAAGCAGAAATAAAGGACCGCAGTCTCTGCCGGAACTGTGCCCGCGTTCCCGGAACACCAATCGGCCTCGACACCAGCGAGCTCTGGGGACGGGCGTTGCCAGCCGACCGCGGCGCGAAGTCTCTCCTCAGCTGCCGGTTCGTGTGAATGTCCCCGCAAACCCCGATTGTCCCGCCGAGCCCCAGGGACGGACGCTGCCAGCCGGCTGCGGCGTGGAATCTGTCCCCAGCTGCCGGTTCGTGTGAATGTCCCAACAAACCCCTTTCTTTGAATAATCGGTGTGGCCACTTCAGGGGAAACATTTTGATGAAAGTTGGTACATATAAAAATAAAAATAGCAGATCTGGTTCTGAGAGGAAAACTTAGAACTTGAGATGCTATATTTGGCACGCTGTCGAACTCTGTTGTATATTGACCGCCAGCGGTAAAGCACCTTTGTTTCAGCAAAGATTACCCCGCTTCATGAAGACTGTTGAAATACAACTTGGTAAAATAGGAATTAAAAGAACACATTGACTCCAAGTAAAAAAATCATCATAATGCGAAGCTTTGTGAGACAAAAAGAAGTAATTACGATTTCAAAAGCGTGGCGATCGGGTCAGGTCAGGCGGCTCAGTTGATCTCCGTACCATGTACACTGTACACGGGAGTAGACCTGCTGGACCCTCCCCCTTGCTCATAATAAACCTGGATGAAAACAAAGCTGATTCGATCTTCCTGACGCCACCTTCCCTTGTTGTCGAGCGCAGGAGTTGAACGGCGAACGTTGCCTGAGGCCTAGCGTCCATAATAGCCGGAAAGTCTTTTCAGGTCTGTCGACATGGCCTCGATTTGCACAGGCTCTCGGTAATCCGATTGGAATGTTTGCTGACCCGAATCAGAAATGCAGTAAGGTTAGTCACGGCATGCGATTGAAGAGACAATTACAAATGTTTGATATTGAAAAAAAGAAACTGCAATACATTTTGCCCCAGATTGTATTGCTTCCGGACTTTATATTGAGGTGCAATACTTTGTCCCACTTCCTTGCTCTTGCTTTCTACTTTAAAACACTCAGTTCCAACTTAAAGAAATGAGCGACCTTTTGCACTCACAAACAACCAAGAACATTCAGTTTCATCTTTTATCACCTAAAAGTTTCCAGTTCTAGGCAAGGAATGCACTCACTTACAACCTCTTCCCCTAAATTCATTACATAATAGCCTTTAACTTTAACACGGCATACGCCGAAGTATTCAGCCAACTTCAGGCTGCTGGAGGAGGGATACAGAAAATAAATATATCCTGGGGGGTGGGGGAGGGGGGCAACTGGGGAATGTTCTCAAGATACCCTCTCGAGATCTCAGGAACCAATGGGCCGATATCGCGGATTGAAAGTGCTCAGGGAAGCCCAGGAGTGCCATCTGCCATCGAAGTCACTAATGACGTCAAATGCCGAATCAATCCAAAATACTTTAATGATTTGGAAGCTTCGTTCATCGAAAGTTCAATCAGACGCGCAACCAAGGGCAGTAGCGTACCTAGGATTTGCGCTAGGGGAAGGGGGACGGATTTGGAGGGGCCCACCTACTCCATTTTTTAAGAAGTCCCGGATTTCAACCACTATGTTTTCCAAGGAGCCCTTTTTATTTTAAAAAAATAAAACAATTAGTGACCAACTTATTTGTCATGTGAAGGGGGCCCAATCTACCACCATCGTGTCTGAGTCACCGGATTTCAACCTTAGCTCCCCAATCCTGTTCGAAGGTTTTGCTTTTGGTATCCCTTGATCAGTCACCTCACACTGCTGAAATCACACCCATACAAATCACTAAAAAATGTAAAATTTTCAAATTTCAGGCATTCCAGTTAATAACGCCCGGTCGCCGAAACGCCTACGCACGTGCACGTTTTCACCCGAATTTCGCATTCGGCGCATTCGCCACACCACATGTGTTTCTCCGGTTTCTGCTAGGCTTCCCATGTTTTGCTAATAGCTGTCACATGACAGTCTTGTGCCATATTTGACGCGTGGAATGCTTCGTATGTGGGCTCGCTGGGAAAATAATGGTTCTCTTCTTTTCATATTTTCTATTGGCAAAGAAATCCGGATACTCGCTGAGCTTTGATGCACCTCGTCACTTTGGCTAAATATGCAACCAGATTGGCTACGGAACCGAGACCCCAGCTAGGCGTTCTTTTTTGGACCCGTTGCTTTTGCCTTCGTCTACGGATGTGTTTTAGGGCTCCAACCAATTATTGTTAGGGTCCCGGCACATGCTTGAAATCCCGGCTCTTTTTTAGATTTGTTGCTTTTTTGTGCACCGACGATTTTTTTTAGGTATCGGCGTGTTTTCGACAACCACGATGTGTTGATTTTGTGCCCGGTCTTTTTGTTCTTCTTTAGGACCATGTTGCTTTTTTAATTCCCCTACCCATTAATATGTAAGCAGGTGTGTCCTTCCATACTCGTGTGATCTAATTACGTTAAATTCCAGAGATGAGAAGTAGGTCATGGTAAGCAAATCAGGGTAGGTCACACCACTCCCCTCTCGTGTTTTTTTGTTTTGCTTGACGGATCCCGTCACCAGATATTAGTGAAAAATATTCCTGAAGCCCTCCCAGACAAATAGCAAAGCTAGTAACGTCTTCGAGGGCTCCAGAAAAGACTGTGCTATTGGTGCTAATGGAGAATAATATAAAATCATTAATCCTGTATATGCATCTCCTAAACTATTATTACACTAAGGAGAGAGACAAGCCAAGAACCAAGAAAAAATATAGAATAGAAAACACGATGCATGAACGGAAATATCAGAAATAGACAAACAGATCATCATGCATAGCACATCATTATCACTGACATTCATTCCTACATAAAGTTCATATTTCTAATAATGTATTGCCTGACGTGTTTTTTTCCAACATGTATTTATTTCTAGGTACATCTTGAATGCCATGGAAATGAGAGCAGATTATTTTATTCCAGGTTTTTGGTTCATTAAAAGGCAATGAAAACATCCTATAATTGATCTCGGAAAAGGGTATTTGAAAGTGTTGTCTAACTCTCAGGCCACTTTGTTGATGAAGCTGAAACATATCAGAAAGAGGTGCCGGTAATGATTGGTTTAGAAAGCCAAGCATGATATAAATATATTGTTCATCAAGTTTGAGCAAAAGCTTAAGAACTCTATGCTTGATATACAATTAATTTATATGGTATAAGGTGGGCTTCTTATCAACAATCCTAATAACACGCTTCTTTAACGTAATAATCTTGTCGAGCTTAGTGTGGTACGTACTTCCCCAGACAACAGCACAGTAATTTAGATATGGCAGGATTAAATAATTATACAGAAGGAGCAATTCACAAGTCGATAGAAAGTACCTAGATTTTCCTATAATTCCAATATTCCTGCTAATTTTTGAAGAAATTAGCATTGATATGACTTTTCCACGACATGTCTTCATCGATAAATACACCTAGATATTTTAAACAGGTGTGCCTTGCAATATTATACATATTTATTTTGATATGAAGGTCATCACATGGCTTCCTGGAAAATAGTTGATAGCCAGTCTTTTCAGCATTGAAAGATAATCTGTTGGTATGAAACCATGATGTGATTTTGGGTATTAACTCATCTACTATATTTTGTAATTCAAAATGATCATTAGCTGAAATAGTTCTGGTAGTATCGTCTGCAAATAGGTAAAAACTTGCCAAATTGGAAACATTGCAGGGATCGTTAATGCATAGAAGAAATAGCAGAGGTCCAAGAATCGAACGCTGAGGAACACCTATTGTGATATTTAAGGGTTGGGAGATGGTGTCATAGTCTTGGTTCTTTGAGATCTATTTGAGAGGTATTAGTTTAGAAGTTTATATATATTGCCCCTGAAGCCAATGAAATACAATTTTTGTAACCAAATGCTGATGCTGACTGTGTCAAAGGCCTTTTTAAAATCCAGATACTGTGTACAAACTAATTTCTTATTCACAAGGGATTTAGTTACTTCATTATGCATCAGCGCAATTGGCATGTGTGTGCAATGATTTTTTCTGAAACCAAATTGCAATGGGTGTATGATATTATCTTCATTAACCCGCCCGGTCTCGGGGGTTAATATGCGCCCCCCATAAGGTTTTCTGTGGATAACGAAAGAACGGCGCGAGGTATTGCGCCGAAATTTGACATACCTTTTTCCACATCAATTTGGCATGTTGTGTGAAAATTTTGAGGTCAGAGCATCTAGGGTCAATGATTTAGTAAAGGTCAAGTGAGGTCACCTCCAGAAAAGTTCAACCAATCGTCACGCTTTCACGAATAAAGATATTTTAATGAAACTTTCGGCGTTTGCTTATCTTTAGGGAGTAAACCAAACGCACCAGAGGAACTTTTTTCGTTTTCAATGACATTAGTTTTGCTTATTTGGCCATTATGGCTAAAATCGAAGATTCCGGCTAAAGTAAGCATTTTTTACGGGAGCAAGTTGACTTCATACAACGCTTTGCGGTCCGTTCACCCATTAGAAAAGTCAAATTAAAGAAAATTGAAAACTCAAAGTCTTGAAAGTTAAAAAAGGTGATTTTTGGGTCGACAAAAATTGTAGGGCCATGGTCGATTTCGCCTTCCTTTTCTGATTACAAAATTGTTTTCTTTTTCAATTCTCCCCCGAAATGAACTCCCTAGAGCCAAAAACATGAAGCCAGTTGTCAAAACATAGACCCCTAGTGACGTCATTTTTGGGTATACCTTTTGTGGGGGGGGGGGGGAAGTTCTGGTCCTACTCGTCGAGCGCTTTCCGATAACACCTCTTTCGTTTTCATGTGACGCTTAGTTTGGAGATTAGAGGGGGTTTTGTATAAACCCCCTCCGAGACGGGGTGTGAGTACCTGACCGGAAAGACGGGGAGGGTTAAGATATAAAGAGTACAGGTTCAGGCGGGTGCCACAAAGGTGCCACAAAGGAGAGTTCAGCCGGGTTCCACACGATGTAGTTGACGTTGTAGCGTTTCGTTTCCAGTGGCGGATATTCTAAGGTGCACGATGTGTGCTGCAGAGCTGATTGAGGCGACTGACCATCTATGTGTTGGAATTAGGCCCTGAGGACGAACACCATACCATGTGTACTACAGAGATGATTGAGGCGACTGATCACCTATGTGTTGGAGTCAGGCTCTGAGGACGAACACCATACCATGTGTACTACAGAGATTATTGAGGCGACTGATCACCTATGTGTTGGAGTCAGGCTCTGAGGACGAACACCATACCATGTGTACTACAGAGATTATTGAGGCGACTGATCACCTATGTGTTGGAGTTAGGCCCTGAGGATGAACACCACACCATGCATTTGTTTATGTATTACGTGTTTTTCTTTGCCCCAGTCTGTCAGCCTGCCAATATTGGTCTGTCACACACCGGATCAAATAATTTTCAACCAGCGATCTTTCCTGTTTCTCATCCTTTCCAGCATCAATCATGAGACTTCTTTTGTCATGGGGCAGCAAGTAAGCTACGTTCTTGCTTATTCTTTCTCCTCACCAACATCGGTGAACATTTACAAGGGGGACATCTTAGTGACGTAGAGTACTAATTCATGGACACTAGGGCACACCACATATATGTTAGTGAGGCTGCAATGAGCTTGCACTCCTCACACACACGCACATAGCGGAAGTTAAAAAAAAAATATTTTAACAGTAATAGGTACTAATTATTTCCTTTGCACCAGGAAGATAAACCTATTATTGAATTCACCAGTCGTGAACAGTTCCATGTTCAGCGAGAAGTGTGAATTTGAAAGTACTTATGTTGCGATGATAGTTTAGCAATAGGCGCGCCCAGTGGGCATGCATCCTCCCCATTAGGGGCCCCTTAGGCCTGCCCCCTTGAAATTTGTGTGTTCACTATTCAAATTATCGGGTTCTCTATCAAAAAGTGCTCAACCATGTTACTTTGCGAAACTTGTGGGTGCGCCCCTGCTGTTGACCCTGGCCCATCCACTTTTTGAGACGTTCCTACGCCTATGGTTCATGTTGGCATAAGTAGGCCTTGTAAGATAATATAATAGGCTGTTGTCTGTTGCAGGTTTTCCAAAAAAAAGTAAATAAAAAGTTGTTATTTTTCAATTCACTACCTATTATTGAAAAAATGTCGACTTTATCAGGTATTTGCTGTTTTTCACAGGTAACCTCAGAGTTATCAACAAAGCACACTGGACGAACTGTTTGTAATTCATTCTTGTTTATAATTTCATTCAAATATTTCCATGTTTTTGTCATCACCTTTGCTGTCCTGAAATGCATTCTTGTAACATAATCGTTTTGTATTCCTAAGCACATTAGAAAGCATAGTTCCAATGGATGTTGTATCTGTTTTCATTATGCAAAGTTCTATTCCTAATTTATTTGGCACATAGTATTTTTGTATTTATTGACCACAGAATTGCAGGGTTTAATTGCAAGGGTGTATGTATTCTTGCCCATGGTTTAATTGTATTCTTTCTTCTACTGGGTGTACAGGTTTTATATAATTGTTAATACCTGTTTCATATGCCTTAATAAGTTTGTTGAGGGGTTTTTGTGGACTTTTTGTGGACTTTTTTTGGCTGGGCTTTTTGTGTAAAGGCTGGCCTTTTGTGACGACCATACTTTTTGTGGACAGACTGGGCTTTTTGTGGACCCCAGTCTGTTTTTGGGACCCCATGCGGTCTCATTGCTCCGGTGTTCCTTGAGGGCCTCCGTTGTGTTTTTAAGCTCCTGGTGTTTTTATTTAGAGCTGCAATGCATGTTTCAAGGCCTTGCCTTTTGCGGGACTCGGTACGTTTTGGAGGGCCCGGTGCATTTTCGGCCTCCCGTTGTGCTCTTAGGGTCCCGCTGTGTTTATCTGAGGCCCCTGGTCGCACATTTGTGGGACTACAACACGATTTTGGGGGCTCCGATATAATTTTTTCGCGGTCCCGGCGCGACTTTTCGGGCCCAGGCGCATGGTTCCGAAGGGATCCGAAGCCAGTTTTCTGGACTCGACGCAATTTTTAGTAACTTCTGAATTTTTTAACGTCCGAGTCCCGGCCTGATTTTTCGGGTACCCAGCGACATGTATTTTCGTGCCCCGCCGCGAGTCTTCGAGCTCCGGTGCGTTTTTTTTCGGGGCCGTACGCGATTCTTGAATGAATCTGGTGGTATGTTTGCGGCACCGGAGCGATCTTCCTGGCTCGGACATCTATTTTTCGGAATCTCTCCTTATTTTGAGGACTCCGGCTTGATTTTGTCGAGTCCCGATGCAATTTTTTTAGGGCCGCGCTGTGTATGCAAATGGGAATGTTTGATGCCGGACCAAAATTGTTGGGCCTACCGACGGGAATTTTGGGTCTCGGGCGCGATATTTGGGAGGCTGTATTCAGAGTATCGAGAGACGGGAGGTGAAATGGTAATAGCTTATTCCAATAATGAAGTAAAAGCTTCGGCCTTTCTGGCCTCTCTACCTGACTCCAGCGCATACGCAGAAAAATAAACGAGAGTATGCAAACTTGAACTTTAGTCAAACTTTGTTTTGCTCACGAACTCACTTATCTGTTAGCGGAGATTATCTAGGGCACATTTACACCCGAATAGGGGGGTGGGGGTATTTCGCGATGTTAAATTAAGCCTTTGGGCCAAAGCCGGAAAGGCCGATATATACCCCACGAGGAACCGTCACTGATCATGCATTGGCGGATGCAGAACGCACGATCTTGCTCGGCTTGGGGCTATAATGAAAGAAAATCATCAGGCTTTCAAAAACTAAGATTTGCATAGCTTACGAAATATAAATCAGCTTAAAACCATATTGCCTGAATGAAATGTTCTAGAAACACATAGCGTCGCATTTTCGTCTAATGTCCGTACAAATACGGCTGCCGCCTCCTGCGTACATTAGAAATGCGCGCGATATGTGTCCAGTGTGATCGTGATTTTGCGTGCCGATATTTGTGCTGATATTTATGATGAACTGCTGGTATATATTGAAACATATTATGTCAGGAATAAGAACAGCCTGGTTTTAATAACGTGATTTTCCGGCAAGTGGATAATTTTTTTGTTGGTGATGCGACTAATAAAGGAATATATCACTTAATATACACAAATATACATGTAACTGAACTGTCACAGATGATGTTAGCTGGGCAGCTATTCAACAAAATGCATCATGGCCGAATTGTGAAGAAGGCTGATAAAAGTGTGAAGTGCGCAGCTGGGATTTCCCAACGAGATATTGTCATATGGACCACAGCGTGACAGGGAAAAACGATTGATTGTTGAGTCGACTGGTGTGCCAGTGTGCCGTATGCATGACTTGCGTTTCGTGCAGGCAGGCGCCGTCCCGGTTATGCCGGCGATCGGCGCGCCAGCTGCTCACCGCCGAATAGTCGTTTTTCTGAGAGGGAAACTTAAGGAGCATGCGCTTTGAAATGTGGTGCTACACGTGCTGGGTGGAAACAGGAAAGCAGAGCTCTTATTTGTCTGGGGGAGACAGGCTCTCTCTTTGTCTTCCCGGCCCTCTCCAGCCCTCAGCGTGGACGTCTTCAGGTCTCAAGGGTCCTTCCTTTGCAATCTGTTAGATGCGTAAACAATTTTTCCTAGGCTATATTTCTGCCCCTCAGGGCGGTCGCCTGGAGAGCCCCATCGGACTGGCGAGGGAGTAGGTGTCTTTCACCCTTTGAAAACGTCACTGATTTTTAACAGCCCGGGGCTCCTCCATGGGCTTAGAGGCCCTTTACGTAGCACCAGGAAGCCTCCATTTTATCCCGGATCGTTACCGTAGCTCGGGGGCTTTTTATCGACCTGAAGCCCGCTATCAGCTCTGAACCCCTCTCGATCAGCGTGAGCCAAAGCTGACCCGTGGCCCTGCACGTCCGGTGGTCCCCCCCCCCACCCCCCACCTCCTCCGTCGACTCGGGGACCCTCTTTCACGGATCAGTACACTCTCCGTCCGGCCAGAATCCCCTCTTTTAGAGCCTTTTCCGGCAAGCCGGAACCCCTTTCGAACGCTTCGGCCCTCTCCATCAGGTGAAGGGTCCATTGTTTCGGCTTGTTCCCCGTCATCAGCCCAGGGACCCTTCATATCGGTTGGGGGCGCTCCCCGTCAGCTCGGGGCCCTTCTAGCGATCCGGGGACCCCCGTCGATCTAGAAGCCCTTCGCGTTATCCCAGCCTAGGACCCTCAACACCTTCCCGAGGGCACTATCCGTCGACTCTGGGTCCTCTTCATCGGTTCAGGACCATTTCCTTCAGCTCGGGTCCCTTTCGTCGGTACAGGGGCCCTTCAGTTCGTCCCAGAAGGTCCTTGCGGGCCCCTGCACCGACGCCATGAGGGCCCCCTTCAGTACTGATGATGTGCAAGTTAAATATTTGGTCTAGCACAAGTGACATGTGATAAGGTAAAGGTCACCGATCCCATCAAGATCAAACACCTGTAAATGTGTGATGAGCTTTCGAAACAGATTACTCCCAGGGAAAGCTAATCAATGCCACCAAAGCAAAGCTATATGCTTGAAAATATCTCATTTATTTACGAAGCAAACACCATGGAAAAGTTTTTGGGAAGAGGATATTAAAATAATTTCGAGAAAAAGCTTCGAGGTTTTCAAATTACATTTAGAGACCTCATTCATATCGGAAATGAACCGACGTCGAAAATCGCGCTGTACTGGTTACTGGTTACAAAATTAATGGCTTAGCCATTTTTTACTTCGAAATAGTCTTGACATGTACCTTGGAGACGTTTTACATCATATCTGGGTGACCTGCTTTAATAATAATGTGACAGCTGGCACGATTTGTAGTACATAATTGGCCACCAGCTGTATTCCCTGTTTTAGGAAATGTTGATAGGTAACGAAGTTATAAGCAAGGCAACTTTTTTCTGTTGAACCCTTCATCTGACCTACAGATCTGATGTCACATTTTTATTTTGGTATTTGTCTTGTTCATTTGTAAGTGTGTCCATATTTCACTTTTTACTGTATCTTGGATGTTGGGGAACAAATGCTCCAATGTACATCTAAAATCGTTTCGAAACGAAAGCATGACCTGACCGACACACCCTAACTATGGTATCTTAGATTATAATGCAATTTTATGACACCGTGTGCGCAACTGACGTATGGGAACGTATGTCGAAGTTGAAAGCGACAGGGGGATGGTTCAGCAGTCTCCTCATGAAAATGTCAGGGGAATCAAATTGACCCTCCATCTGCACTGCGAGGGTAAATGACGTTCATGTTCACGACATTATCATGTTGCCATGAAAATATCGCGCGTAAAACCAATCCAGATAACACCACAACCGCCATGTAAAGGAACATTATGTATATATATATATATATATCTATGTGTGTGTGTGTGTGTGTGTGTGTGTGTGTGTGTGTGTGTGTGTGTGTGTGTGTGTGGGGTGGGTGGGTGTATATATGTGTGTGCATGTGCATATAATTATATATTTGTCGTAATTATCATACAATGTTGTATGTTGTTATTTATATGTACATATTTACGTAGTGGATATCATCAAGTCCAAGTGAACAAATGCAATGAGACGCTGGTCATCAATGGACGCAAGGTGGTCCTGTGATCGGCCGTCTCTGACCACCAGCCCGTCACCGTTACCGTGCACATGGTCGACAGTCGTCTACACGACTTGAGAGTCAGATTGCGAGAGGAAGTGATTCAGCGTCGGTGTTACCCCTGGAGAGGCGGCTGTGTCCTCCGGACTACAGATACGGGGGGCCACGCCGGGTGCCGGGTGTGGCTCCCGGCCGTCAGCGGGCCCCGCACCAGAGCGTCCCACCGCCAGGCCACGACACGCTACACAGACGCGGGGGCCACACCGGGTGTGGCTCTCGGCCGTCAGCGGGCCCCGCACCAGAGCGTCCCACCGCCAGGCCACGACACGCTACACAGATACGGGGCCACACCGGGCCCCGCACCAGAGCGTCCCACCGCCAGGACACGACACGCTACACAGACGCGGGGGCCACACCGGGTGTGGCTCTCGGCCGTCACCGGACCCCGCTCTGGAGCGTCCCACCGCCAGGCCACGACACGCTACACAGATACGGGGCCACACCGGGCCCCGCACCAGAGCGTCCCACCGCCAGGACACGACACGCTACACAGACGCGGGGGCCACACCGGGTGTGGCTCTCGGCCGTCACCGGACCCCGCTCTGGAGCGTCCCACCGCCAGGCCACGACACGCTACATAGATACGGGGGCCACACCGGGCCCCGCACCAGAGCGTCCCACCGCCAGGCCACGACACGCTACACAGACGCGGGGGCCACACCGAGTGTGGCTCTCGGCCGTCACCGGACCCCGCTCTGGAGCGTCCCACCGCCAGGCCACGACACGCTACATAGATACGGGGGCCACACCGGGCCCCGCACCAGAGCGTCCCACCGCCAGGCCACGACACGCTACACAGATACGGGGGCCACACCGGGTGTGGCTCCCGGCCGTCACCGGACCCCGCTCTGGAGCGTCCCACCGTCAGGCCACGACACGCTACACAGATACGGGGGCCACACCGGGCCCCGCACCAGAGCGTCCCACCGCCAGGCCAGACACGCTACACAGATACGGGGCCACACCGGGCCCCGCACCAGAGCGTCCCACCGCCAGGACACGACACGCTACACAGACGCGGGGGCCACACCGGGTGTGGCTCTCGGCCGTCACCGGACCCCGCTCTGGAGCGTCCCACCGCCAGGCCACGACACGCTACATAGATACGGGGCCACCCGGGCCCCGCACCAGAGCGTCCCACCGCCAGGCCACGACACGCTACACAGATACGCGGGCCACACCGGGTGTGGCTCTCGGCCGTCACCGGACCCCGCTCGGAGCGTCCCACCGCCAGGCCACGACACGCTACATAGATACGGGGGCCACACCGGGCCCCGCACCAGAGCGTCCCACCGCCAGGCCACGACACGCTACACAGACGCGGGGGCCACACCGGGTGTGGCTCTCGGCCGTCACCGGACCCCGCTCTGGAGCGTCCACCGCCAGGCCCGACACGCTACATAGATACGGGGCCACACCGGGCCCCGCACCAGAGCGTCCCACCGTCAGGCCACGACACGCTACACAGATACGGGGGCCACACCGGGCCCCGCACCAGAGCGTCCCACCGCCAGGCCACGACACGCTACGTAGACATGACGAGAGTCGGCCGCGATGGCAACAGCTGGCTGCTGCCGGACACACCTGCTGCATTATCGCGCGTAATCGCGGCATTTAGAGCGGAGAGTGCGGCGACTGGACCGTCGCGAACGGTCATCCTGACGGGAAGGACGGTGGTGGTGGTGCCAGTTGCTAACGCTGGGTTTAGTCGTGCTCATGGCAGTCTGCGTCCATCTGTCCGTAGCTGCGAGAAGAAACAAAAAGAAAACAGCAACCACCGACAGGATGGCTGTGTCGGTCCGGTGAAGAAAGGCTGGGAATGGCGACGTCTGCGCTTTGTAATGCGTTACGATTGATCATGTACCAATGCCGGCGTTAAAATAACGGTTCTTCGTCAGGTGTGTGATGTCGCATCCACTTCTGGCTGCCGGCGTCTGATTCCACTCCACCTCGGTACGGTACGAGAGCGGCCTCACGGCCATCTCCGCGCGTACCCGCCGGGCGTCTGATTCCCTCCACCTCGGTACGGTACGAGAGCGGCCTCACGGCCATCTCCGCGCGTACCCGCCGGGCGTCTGATTCCACTCCACCTCGGTACGGTACGAGAGCGGCCTCACGGCCATCTCCGCGCGTACCCGCCGGGCGTCTGATTCCACTCCACCTCGGTACGGTACGAGAGCGGCCTCACGGCCATCTCCGCGCGAACCCGCCGGGCGTCTGATTCCACTCCATCTCCGTACGGTACGAGAGCGGCCTCACGGCCATCTCCGCGCGTACCCGCCGGGCGTCTGATTCCCTCCACCTCGGTACGGTACGAGAGCGGCCTCACGGCCATCTCCGCGCGTACCCGCCGGGCGTCTGATTCCCTCCACCTCGGTACGGTACGAGAGCGGCCTCACGGCCATCTCCGCGCGTACCCGCCGGGCGTCTGATTCCCTCCACCTCGGTACGGTACGAGCGGCCTCACGGCCATCTCCGCGCGTACCCGCCGGGCGTCTGATTCCACTCCACCTCGGTACGGTACGAGAGCGGCCTCACGGCCATCTCCGCGCGAACCCGCCGGGCGTTGCGGTACTCGCGGACTCGCCGTACTACCACGGCCAACACAGTCGCGGCTGGTACGGAGAGGACGTGCCGCGGCAATGTGAACATGTCAATCAGTGATAATGTCGCATTGACGTCATGTGCTGACGTCAAACGCCGGCAGAAGTGATCTGCGCCTGGCTGTTGACGTCGTTTGAGCAAGATACTTATGTTATCACGACGATCAGTGCAATGTCCTGCTTGCTGGCGGTGTTTTACCAGCTGAACGCTATGCCGGCGGTGTTTTACCAGCTGAACGCTATGCTGATGGTGTTTTACCAGCTGAACGCTATGCCGGCGGTGTTTTACCAGCTGAACGCTATGCTAGCGGTGTTTTATCAACTGAACGCTATGCTGGCGGTGTTTTACCAGCTGAACGCTATGCTGGCGGTGATTTACCAGCCGAACGCTATGCTGGCGGTGATTTACCAGCTGAACGCTATGCAGCTAGCCGTGTCCTAAATTGTCGCTGGTGTTCAACTTGCTCCACCAATGTCACTCGTGACGGAAACTGGTGATCGAATTTGATTCGGTCTGGTAATCTAGTATGGCGTGACTATGCACTGGTGACGAAAGTTCTCATCCTAAGCTTAGTATGGCATAACTATGCACTGGTGATGAAAGTCCTCATCCTAAGTTCAGTATGGCGTAACTGGTGATGAAAGTTCTCATCCCAAGCCAATCCTAAATTTTAGTTGAATTTTAGCGTCGGTCCGGCGTTACTTTGGCTTTCCAGACATGTGGGCTGCCTTTGTGTAGCTTATTTTCGATGTGGCCTGGGTAACCGATGTTCGAACTGCTCCCTTAACCCTCGCCGAGCCAAGGGGAAGAGAGGATCGCGAGAAACCCGTCATGTTTTGTCCTGGAATAGCGGCTGAATGAGTAGACACAGAGCTGACCTGACCTGACTTAACCTGAGAGCAGGTCAATTTCCACGTTTTTTACCCCATTGAGTTGGAAAAATCGAATTTGGTGTCATCACCTCGCGGAAATTGATAACAGGATGTAATAAGCATTCTGGTTTGAATATATACGATGTCAGTAACATAACGTCGGGTCAAGTATCATGTATATTGTACACAATGCCATCCCATATATAATGTTGCTGTTTCTCGCAAAGCCATGTCTGAATTCGATTTCAGCGACACCTAAATCGTTCGACATGATATTGGATGGCAAACCAATTAGCTGAGATGACCGGACCTCGTGTGACCTGATCTTTATAAAAAAAAACCATATTTCACCTTTCCATGTAATTACTTTCCAAGCAGTGGACGCCTACGCGAAGGCTGAAGTGATCGTTTTATAAATCTATGTATTGCCTCAGCGTGACCTATGGTCATGCCAATAGGTCAAACACTGGACAGTTTACAAAGATGCTTCAGTATCGTACCAGTTCTTCTTGGGAGCAGAAGTTGTATACTTTGAACGTGATGCATCGGGGATATTCAATCAAATTACATCACCTGACCTTATGATTTTCGTATCTCATGCAGAGACATGTATCTTCATATTTCCCAAGCTATTTCCTAAGAAAAAGGTCATGCCACTGGGTTGACCTATATGAACTTAATGACCTCATCATGACCGAAAATGGAGAAAATGACTGCGATATAAGCTATGGGCTATATTGACTTGCCAATTATATTTTCCCTGTTTCTCCAATACGTATAGTTCAGCGTCTGGTTTTCAAGCCTGGTCCTGCCTGACTCAATATGGCCTACTTGATGCTAAGATAAATATGCACACATTCATCGATGTTAGTTCTTGAAGAAAAAAATGCCTAAGGAAAGCAGGATCTGGATTTTAAAAGCCAATTCCAGCGATTTAAGTCGAGGTCCGTATGTTGATCTAATATGACCCCGGTGACCTCATTACCGAGAAAATTCAAATGTCAGATATCCTTCAGATTCTCCATGACGAGAGCTTTCTAGCGGTGTTGTGTATTTTATCCTAGCTTACGTAGGTCGGACGTTAGTGGGGTTTGGGCTTTCAAGGGACCCCGCCCCCTCATTCTCGGCCCGGAGAAGGTGGAATTGCTGGCCGGCCCGGCGAGCGGTAGTATGTAATTTTTGGCTTTAAAATGCATTAGCCTTAAGCTAGCTCTATGCAGTAGATCTTACCATGCTTATCTACACGCGTCCATTTCGTCAATACCGCCTTCGCGGTAGACAGCGTGCCATTAACTCGGCACATGCTGACGTGGTGGGCCGGAAGCGTGCCATTTGCTGTGACCATGACTGGTGCCGATGCCATGGTTCGTGGTGCAGCCGGCGTCTATGCTGCAACACCGAGCACAGCACTGCAGCCACAGATCGACACACGTGTGTTCCTGTGCTCAACAACGCTCACTCGGCCGGCTCAAGGCTAATTCGTAGCTCGCCTGACAGGTTGGCCAGCCTGCTACCGTCTGCTCTTGTTGCTTGTTGAGCTTGGTCAGCCTGCAACCGTGTGGCACCGACAGACCGGCTTTGCTCACACGTGGTGTCCGGCCGAACCCACACGCGCCCACTTGCAGGCCGACCGCGCCCACGCGCAGTGTCCGGCCGTACCCACACGTGGTGTCCGGCCATGCCCACACGTGGTGTCCGGTCGTACCCACACGTGGTGTCCGGCCGTACCCACACGTGGTGTCCGGTCGTACCTACACGTGATGTCCGGCCGAACCCACACGTGGTGTCCGGCCGTACCCACACGTGGTGTCCGGCCGTACCCACACGTGGTGTCCGGCCGTACCCACACGTGGTGTCCGGCCGTACCCACACGTGGTGTCCGGCCGTGCCCACACGTGGTGTCCGGCCGTGCCCACACGTGGTGTCCGGCCGTACCCACACGTGGTGTCCGGCCGTACCCACACGTGGTGTCCGGTCGTACCCACACGTGGTGTCCGGCCGTACCCACACGTGGTGTCCGGCCATACCCACACGTGGTGTCCGGCCGTACCCACACGTGGTGTCCGGCCGTACCCACACGTGGTGTCCGGCCGTACCCACACGTGGTGTCCGGCCGTACCCACACGTGGTGTCCGGCCGTACCCACACGTGTGTCCGGCCGTACCCACACGTGTGTCCGGCCGTACCCACACGTGTGTCCGGCCGTACCCACACGTGGTGTCCGGCCGTACCCACACGTGTGTCCGGCCGTACCCACACGTGTGTCCGGCCGTGCCCACACGTGGTGTCCGGCCGTACCCACACGTGTGTCCGGCCGTGCCCACGGACCCACTTGCGGGCCTTCCCGCGTCCAACTTCCCAAAAGCGTGCGAACAATGAAGCGATATGTTCGATTGAACTCTACAATTCGGAAGTTTGCAGTGAAACCCAAGATGCATGAACGCTTCCCAGATTCCCGGACGATTTGTTTACGTACTGCTTTAATATGTGGCCGCTAAATAAGTCAGCTGCATGTTTTGAACAACACATTATTTTACCGATGGAATTCAGTAGAAATATCGGTACATGTCTGCTTATCGAAATCAAAGGGCATAGTTTCGGGCGGACTAAAGAGAAAATGACCCGACGCCAATCCTCATTTACTATTCACTCTGATCTGATGGGATTCTTTCGAAGCATGCTGTTTTCGTTGCCTGTAATAGCGAGCGAGGCAGCATTTGAGTGAATTTTCTCCATAAAAACTTACAGAGGCAATTCCCCCGCCGCCCCGTTGTATTTTTTTTGACACGATCCCTTTCCGCCGGCTCCGTCGTATCGATTTTGACAGACCTTCGCATGAGGTCAATTTACACGTTCCTTGCCGCCGGCTCCGTCGTATCGATTTTGACACGATCCGTTTCCGCCGGCTCCGTCGTATCGATTTTGACACGATCCGTTGCCGCCGGCTCCGTCGTATCGATTTTGACACGCTTGACACTTGCATCGACGCAACCTAGAATCACGGAAAAAGTGCGAGCATTAAGCGTCCTCATGGGTCCGTGGGCTTCGTTCGTTGTTTGTTCTGTGTGAAAAATACGACTCGAGACGGTGTAATGCCACAATTGAGACGGTTTCAATATGGTGGTGTTTAGTCCGGCTAGGGCTGGCCAGTCCGGGGGATTGTGAAATTGTTCCTTGTTTGCATACATGCATAATCACATGTGAATTTCTGCTGAGGACCACAAGTACAAGGGTATGCGTATTGTGAACATACAAACACATAACAAGTAAACGCACAAGCAAGCAAACGCATAGGAAGGTAGCAGTACAACAGATATGACTTTCGCCACATAAAAAATGCATAAAGCCACAAGATAAAGCATCCCACCCGCCATCGGATGCGATTTACCCTTCATCTCCGCCAATATCATATTAGTGCCATTCTGACAACCGCAACACAATGGGTAACAGCTATACGTCGTATCAGCTGTGATAGTGTTTGTTGTACGCAAGGCATTTACACAAGTCGATTGCTCAGAATTAGCTCTTCGTTGTTTTGCCGCAGAGCTCACGTAACTCCTTCGTTCCTACCAAATGATGCGGCGCCTGTTCCGATGATTTTGCTGGAGGTTCAAAGGGAATCCAACGTATTTCAGATTATAAATTAACCTAACAAGACCTATCAACCTTAACCTTTAAGATTAACCTATCAAGAATGCTTTCAGAAGTAAAGCGTCTCTAGAGCGAAAGCAACGGCGAAATGGGAGAATGGTGTTGGACTGTGGAAAAGGGATAGTCAGCTGGATGAAAGAAGCCTGTAAGTGTGCGTTTGAAGATACAATGACAAGTGGTATGCAGAGATTGTCACGAAAGTTTGATGACCTGATTTGGCAGAATCCGCGGTCAAGTAACTTTACACAAGGCAACTGCATATCAACGCAATAAGTCCTCAGCTTGCGTAATAGGGAACTAGCACTGAGTAAAATCGAATACATCGCTTGTCATCCACTGGTTTAACCTCTGATGCCCGTAACCTTCTCTGAAATTTGCTCGTATGCTTCTCATATGCTCATTGCCAGCCATTAACAATTTATCATTAATAAAGTTTAAATTAGTCTGGAACAGCTGGTGTGTGGAAATAGATGGCGAGATTTTCACCAGCAGCAGTCGGCGACAACCACCAACTGCATGCCAACAGTCGGCGACAACCACCAACTCCATGCCAACAGTTGGCGGCAACCACCAACTCCATGCCAACAGTCGGCGACAACTACCGACAGTCGGCGACAACCACCAACTCCATGCCAACAGTCGGTGACAATCACCAACTCCATGCCAACAGTCGGCGACAACCACCAACTCCATGCCAACAGTCGGCGACAACCACCAACTCCATGCCAACAGTCGGCGACAACCACCAACTCCATGCCAACAGTCGGCGACGACCACCAACTCCATGCCAACAGTCGGCGACAACCACCAACTCCATGCCAACAGTCGGCGACAACTATCGACAGTCGGCGACAACCACCAACTCCATGCCAACAGTTGGTGACAATCACCAACCCCATGCCAACAGTCGGCGACAACCACCAACTCCATGCCAACAGTCGGCGACAACCACCAACTCCATGCCAACAGTCGGCGACAGCCACCAACTCCATGCCAACAGTCGGCGACAACCACCAACTCCATGCCAACAGTCGGTGACAGCCACCAACAGTCGGTGACAACCACCAACTCCATGCCAACAGTCGGCGACAACCACCAACTTCATGCCAACAGTCGGCGACAACCACCAACTCCATGCCAACAGTCGGCAACGACCGCCAACTCCATGCCAACAGTCGGCGACAACTACCGACAGTCGGCGACAACCACCAACTCCATGCCAACAGTCGGTGACAATCACCAACTCCATGCCAACAGTCGGCGACAACCACCAACTCCATGCCAACAGTCGGCAAAAACCACCAACTCCATGCCAACAGTCGGCGACAACCACCAACTCCATGCCAACAGTCGGCGACAACCACCAACTCCATGCCAACAGTCGGCGACAACCACCAACTCCATGCCAACAGTCGGTGACAGCCACCAACAGTCGGTGACAGCTAACAACAGTCGGTGACAGCCACCAACAGTCGGTGACAGCCACCAACAGTCGGTGACAGCTAACAACAGTCGGTGACAGCCACCAACAGTCGGTGACAACCACGAACAGTCGGTGACAGCCACCAACAGTCGGTGACAACTAACAACAATCGGTGACGACCACCAACAGTCGGTGACAGCTAACAACTGTCGGTGACAGCTAACAACAATCGGTGACAGCCACCAACAGTCGGTGACAACTAACAACAATCGGTGACAGCAACCAACAATCGGTGACAGCCACTAACAGTCGGTGACAACTAACAACAATCGGTGACAGCTACCAACAGTCGGTGACAACTACCAACAATCGGTGACAACTAACAACAGTCGGTGACAGCTAACAACAGTCGGTGACAACTAACAACAATCGGTGACAGCAACCAACAATCGGTGACAGCCACTAACAGTCGGTGACAACTAACAACAATCGGTGACAGCTACCAACAGTCGGTGACAACTACCAACAATCGGTGACAACTAACAACAGTCGGTGACAGCTAACAACAGTCGGTGACAACCACCAACAGTCGGTGACAACCACCAACAGTCGGTGACAGCTAACAACAGTCGGTGACAGCTACCAACAGTCGGTGACAACTACCAACAGTCGGTGACAACTACCAACAGTCGGTGACAACTACCAACAGTCGGTGACAACTACCAACAATCGGTGACAGCTAACAACAGTCGGTGACAACTACCAACAGTCGGTGACAACTACCAACAATCGGTGACAGCCACCAACAGTCGGTGACAGCTAAGAACAGTCGGTGACAACTACCAACAGTCGGTGACAACTACCAACAGTCGGTGACAGCCACCAACAGTCGGTGACAGCTAACAACAGTCGGTGACAACTACCAACAGTCGGTGACAGCTACCAACAGTCGGTGACAACCACCAACAGTCGGTGACAGCCACCAACAGTCGGTGACAGCTAACAACAGTCGGTGACAGCTAACAACAATCGGTGACAACCACCAACAGTCGGTGACAACTAACAACAGTCGGTGACAACTAACAACAGTCGGTGACAACTAACAACAATCGGTAACAACTACCAACAATCGGTGACAGCCACCAACAGTCGGTGACAGCCACCAACAGTCGGTGACAGCTAACAACAGTCGGTGACAGCCACCAACAGTCGGTGACAACCACCAACAGTCGGTGACAGCCACCAACAGTCGGTGACAGCCACCAACAGTCGGTGACAACCACCAACAGTCGGTGACAGCTAACAACAGTCGGTGACAGCTAACAACAGTCGGTGACAACTACCAACAGTCGGTGACAACTACCAACAATCGGGGACAGCCACCAACAGTCGGTGACAACTAACAACAATCGGTGACAACTACCAACAGTCGGTGACAACCACCAACAGTCGGTGACAACTACCAACAATCGGTGACAGCCACCAACAGTCGGTGACAACTAACAACAATCGGTGACAGCTACCAACAGTCGGTGACAGCTAACAACAGTCGGTGACAACTAACAACAATCGGTGACAGCCACCAACAGTCGGTGACAGCTAACAACAGTCGGTGACAACTAACAACAATCGGTGACAACTAACAACAATCGGTGACAACCACCAACAGTCGGTGACAGCCACCAACAGTCGGTGACAGCTAACAACAGTCGGTGACAACTACCAACAGTCGGTGACAACTACCAACAGTCGAAGACAGCCACCAACAGTCGGTGACAGCCACCAACAGTCGGTGACAGCTAACAACAGTCGGTGACAACTACCAACAGTCGGTGACAGCTAACAACAGTCGGTGACAACCACCAACAGTCGGTGACAACTACCAACAGTCGGTGACAACTACCAACAGTCGAAGACAGCCACCAACAGTCGGTGACAGCCACCAACAGTCGGTGACAGCTAACAACAGTCGGTGACAACCACCAACAGTCGGTGACAGCCACCAACAGTCGGTGACAGCTAACAACAGTCGGTGACAACCACCAACAGTCGGTGACAGCCACCAACAGTCGGTGACAGCTAACAACAATCGGTGACAACTACCAACAGTCGGTGACAGCCACCAACAGTCGGTGACAGCCACCAGCAGTCGGTGACAACCACCAACAGTCGGTGACAACCACCAACAGTCGGTGACAGCCACCAACAGTCGGTGACAGCCACCAACAGTCGGTGACAACCACCAACAGTCGGTGACAACCACCAACAGTCGGTGACAGCCACCAACAGTCGGTGACAGCTAACAACAGTCGGTGACAACCACCAACAGTCGGTGACAACCACCAACAGTCGGTGACAGCCACCAACAGTCGGTGACAGCTAACAACAGTCGGTGACAACCACCAACAGTCGGTGACAGCCACCAACAGTCGGTGACAGCTAACAACAGTCGGTGACAGCTAACAACAGTCGGTGACAGCTACCAACAGCCGGTGACAGCTAACAACAGTCGGTGACAGCTAACAACAGTCGGTGACAGCCAACAACAGTCGGTGACAACTAACAACAATCGGTGACAACTACCAACAGTCGGTGACAACCACAACGTCGTGACACCACCAACAGTGTGACAGCTAACAACAATCGGTGACAGCTAACAACAGTCGGTGGCAACTACCAACAGTCGGTGACAACTACCAACAGTTAGCGACTGTTGGAGGTGTTCGAAAGATGTTTTTACCAGGACATTCCTCACCTACGACCGATCTTAATTTTCCTGGTTCAGAAGCATCTCGTACTTTGAGCCAGGGGCGGTTTTCAAGGGTAACCGGGGTAAACATAGTTTACCCAATTTTCATACTTGGTGCATTCCACGACAGACCGACCAATGCTCTCCATCCCATGCATTTTTATTGGGACCAAAATGTGTTAACCTTTATATCTCTGATTACGGCTGTACAAATTTCAGCTCGATTCGACCAACGGTTTTTGTGCTTTACCCTCCGACATTATTTTTAAGTCAAACAACATGGCTTGCTTGGCGATGGATATCTCATGGATAAGAAGCAGAAAGGGTGGCAAATTATATATACTTCAGAAAAAAGGGTCGACTGAAACATTCCGAAATAAAATATCCATATTTCCTACATTTGACCTCGCGACCTCGTGACCTCGTGACCTCCCGTGACCCCTAGCCCATGAAAATTGATACATTTGACGGCGGAATTAAATGTGGGCATGATTTCGCTGATCAAACAAACAAGTTAAAAATGCTTTCTTCTTCTAAAATATCCGATATGGCCATCCGCTCTTCATGACTTTTGCGATGTTGCGTTCTCCGGATAGGACGGACTTCATGTAAGCTTTCTTCCATTGGAAAGCTACATGAGGTAAAACAATGACATATAAAAACATGACTGAAAAACGTTTTCCTAAGAAAAAAGCATTCATATATTTTTAATATAGATTTTGCAGTTTCCTGAAACAACCATCACGAATTTCAAGATCACCAGTTACCGATAGGTCACCCATGGATTTATCTACTCGTATCGACGCAATTGTACTTCCGAACAACTGACATGTATTGAATAACATCAAACATGGAAACAACGCAACCCGGCCCTATTAAATCAGGTTCTATTGCCTACAGATTAAATCTGATGCGGTAGGTAGGTACCAATAATAAACATGAGAATCACTTTGTGTCAGCAATTAAGTGTGGGGCAGGTTTATCATTTTGTGCTCAAGAAAAGGCATTGCGTCTCCGTGGACTGCTGATGACTATGTGTTAAAGGCAAATGAAAGCCGAGGTGTTTGTCTCGTTCATGTCTTAAAGTCATAAAAATAAAGTCATAAAGTATTAAGGCTTAATAAGAGCCACAGGGGCCCATCTGGGTTAAGCCTATCTAGAAAAGGTACTAGAATGTACATACTCCCACCCCAATCAATCCCTTATCCCAAGTTCCGAGGAAGCTATATATCCCAGCCCATCTAACACCACTCACTTGCTACCGCCTAACACCCTCAATAATCACAAGCTCCTCCCATCACACCCATCGTGCCACCATAGACAACCTCATCAGCATCACATCCCGAAGGAAGGTGCCGAATCCACAGCTAGGCACATCCCACAGAAATTCATAAAGCGTTCAGACTTAATAAGAGACTCACGTGCTATTGCATAATACACTCAACAATTACAAACTCCTCCCATCATACACATTGTGCTACCATAGACAATCTCATCAGTATCACATCCCGAAGGAAGGTGCTGAATCCACTGCTAGGTACACCCTATATAAAGTTATAAAGCATTTAGACTTAATAAGAGACTCACTTGCTATTCCATAACACAGTCAACAATTACAAACTCCTCCCAACTCCCACTCCTCCCTGTCGATCAACCTTCCCTGGAATACAGAAAAACAATCCCCCTATTCTTATAATGATTGTCTATGCCGTTTTTAAAGATGTTCAGTGTGTTGCTACTGACAATGGTTCCTGGCAGCTGGTTCCAGTGTTCTACTACCCTGTTGGTGAAGAAAGACTGTCTTAACCTTGTCCTGCTGTGATTAACTTTAATTTTGAATTGATGACCTCTAATTGCATCATTTCTGTTAAATTCAAACATTTCCCTGAGATATCCCTGTTCCTGACCATGAACAAATTTAAAAACCTCGATGAGATCTCCTCTCAGCCTTCTATATCTAAGTGAAAACATGTTCAATTTCTTCAGTCTTTCCTCATATTCCAGGTTGCCTATACCATTAACCATTTTTGTTGCCCTCTTTTGTACTCTCTCTAAAAGCCAACAATCTTTCTCATAACTAGGGGACCAAGCTTGGACACAGTATTCCAAATGTGGCCTGACATATGCACAGTAAAGCTTCCTGATGACCTCCTCACTTTTGTATGACACATTCCTCTGTATTGCCCCAAGCATTCTTAGTGCCTTCTTCCTGGCTTCTTTGGTCTGTTCTGATGCCCCCCAATTTTGTGTTCAAAATAACACCTAAGTCCTTCTCCTGCTCAGTCACAGATAGTACTTGGCCACCCATCAAGTATGGAGCCTTCATATGCTGCCTACCTACATGCATGACTTTGCACTTATCAAAATTAAACTTCATTTGCCATTTTTCGGACCACTTCACTAGCTCGTCTAAGTCTTTCTGCAGCAAAACCTGCTCATTTTGCCCTGTTATTGCCCTAAAGATCTTCAAATCATCCGCAAATTTCAAAACCTTACTGCTTAGGCCACATTCAATGCTATTCACATATATAATGAACAATAGTGGCCCCAGTACCGACCCCTGGGGGACTCCACTAAGAACATTTTGCCATGATGACTTTGTACCATTTAGCATCACTCTCTGCTGTCTATCTGAAAGCCACAACTCTATCCATTTTAGGATGCTACCTGCAATACCATGGACCTGAAGCTGCATCATTAACCGTTTATGGGGTACCTTGTCAAAGGCCTTACTAAAGTCAAGATATGCTACATCAACCTGATTTCCCTGATCAAATTGTTCTGTAGCAAAATTCAAAAAGTCCAAGAGATTTGTGAGGCACGATCGCCCTTTTCTAAACCCATGTTGAGTATCTTGAATCAATTTGTTTCCTTCCAGAAAACTAACTATTCTATCCTTGATAATTGATTCGAGTACCTTGCAGACTAGGGATGTGAGGCTTACTGGCCTATAGTTTTCAACTTTCCCTCTTTCTCCTTTCTTGAAAATAGGAACTACATTTGCCCTTTTCCAATCTGTTGGAATTTCATTTTGCGAAACTGATCTACAAAATATTATACTAAGTGGAATTGCCACTTCCTTTTCAGCTTCCCGCAATACCCTAGCATAAATTCCATCGGGTCCTGCTGCCTTGTTTGTCTTTATTTTTCTGATATAATTGAAAACAATATCACTATCAATGAAATCAACATCGTGTATCTGATCACCTGTCACTGAACTGTGGTTCACGGTTGGCAGATTAGTCACATCCTCCACTGTAAACACTGATTTAAACTGCTTGCTCAGCTCCTCAACCATCTCGCTATCCTCACTCAATATAGTCCCATTTACATCCAGTGGACCAATTGTGCTTGAAACTTTACTTAGCTTGTAGAAACTAAAGAACTTTTTACTGTCCCCATTACAGTTCCTAGCCAAATCCAATTCTTTTGCTCGCTTTGCTGCTCTGATTTTCTGCTTCACAGCATCTCTAGATTTTTGATACGACCTTAGATTTACGATATTTGAAGCCTCCTTAAATACTCTAAATGCTCCTTTCTTAGCCTTAATTGCTTTCATCACATCTGGTGTAAGCCATGCTGGCTTTCCTACCCTTCTTTTGCGCCTTTGCTTTTGGGGGACATGTCTAATCTGAATTTCCCTCAAGTAGGATTTGAACTTTTCCCACATTTCACAGGCATTTAAATCAAAGAATTCTTCTTCCCATTTTATGGCACTTAAAGCCTCTCTCATGCAGGCAAAGTCTGCCCTGTTAAAATTTGGAATCTTTGCAAAATTATCCTTGATTGTCCCTGATACCTGTGCCTTGAATCTCACTATGTTATGGTCACTTCTTCCCAGAGTTTCTCCTACAGTCAAGTCTTGAACTAAATCACTTAAATCTGAGAAGACAAGGTCCAAGAATGAGCCCTGCCTGGTTGGTTCCATTACAAACTGGTGTAAGAACAAGTCCTCTTCAAGGCATTTCCTAAACAGTTTACATGATGGGGAGCCAACACCAACATTTTCATATCCTTTTAGATTAAAGTCACCAAGAATAAGGCATTTCCTCTGAAAGTTTCTACTGATTTCCTCACAAATCACCTTATCATCTTCCCTCCCATCCCATCTGTACTCCGTACATATATCCGTACTCGCCCTCCGTACATAGTTCAACACTCTTCAGCCTGGTGGCGGTTCCGAGGGAGATAGAGGCGTCGACGTTGGTGACGGCGGTGACGGCGAACAACAGAGGAGTTGACATGGGGAAGGAAACGATAACAGGCTTGGCAGAGTTTGAGCAGTCTACGATCCAGTTTTGGAAATCGCCTAGTGAAAAAGGTAGTACATTTTTCGACGTGCATGAACGCTACAAGCAATGGTGGATAGTCACTGTGTCGATCCTTATCGTCGCCATACCAATACAAATGTTGCTGAAGTATCCGTAAGCCTAATTGAAAGCTTGAGCGATCCCGTATTACCAAATGCGTGGTTTTGTGTGTGAAATTTCCAAGCATACTTTTTTTGTGAGCATGAAACAACAAAGAGGCATTATCCGATTTATTTTGGATATTTTTTCCCTCAAAATCAGCGTCAAAAATAAAAACGTCACACCGGAAGAATATGTGATGCAATTAAAATGCAGACCTCTGGCAGGCTTTGAAGAACAAAACATTCCAAAATCGCCAAATATGTAAAATTCATTTTACAGATATGTTTGAACTCAAAATTCACTTTCCATGAAAGAAAATATGTTCCGTTAGCTATTGGCTATCTGTATGTGTTGAGAAGTTTCTGAAATATGTCATATTGAAATCCTACAACTTTCTGAAAGCACATGCAATTTAAGAATTAACTCAATAAAAATACAGGTTAAAAATATCCTTGACCAAAACGATGCGCCAGGGCGAGTTCTTTCAGATGCCGTCTTAAAATAATCTGTGAATGGATATTTGCTATCTCAAAATGATATTTCCTGGAGATTCAAGCAGTTTCCTCCGCATTTCTTATCAGATTTGATGATTGCCCTACTAGGCGTTGCAGTTTTCTGGGCGAAGCTCGCCGAAAGCTGTCTCTAGTTTGTTGTATTTTTTGGGTCAGGCCCCTTTGGAAATCCTGTCTGCGCCACTGAGTTTCACGTTATAGTGTATGTGACGTTAGATGCTGAAGGCGGTTAGATGTTGAGACGGTTTTGATGCAGCTTTCTTTACTTTACCCACTCCTCCACAAAATATTTACATTTTGGGTTGGGGCAGGGTTGGCAAGAACGTTAATTCTGCCAGGGTGCCGACGTTAGCCTGCCATTGTCGAAGAGCACCGAGGAACCTTCACTGTGCGGGCAAGGAGGTAATTTCCCACACGCCTCTCACGCCGGTTGGCGTGTGTTAGTAGTAAATAGTGACATGCGTTCTAGTAGGAGAGACCGGGCAAGTGTACCCATTCACGAAGCGCCAGAACCGCCAGAACCGCACTTCCACCCTGCCTACTAAGATGAATTACACCCCGTGCTTGCTATTCCCCCTATCTCGAAGAAAACATCACACAAGTCAAGAAGCAGAACTCCCTTTACTTGACACAGACACCCTACCCTACACCCTACACCATACCCTACATTCAGTGCCAGTGCATGCGATGTCCATGCATTTCCGATGCCGACGCCTGGAAGGATGCAAGTCATCACTACATTCAACTGTAGCTAGCGAGCGGCTCAACAAGTGCGCTATATCCTGTCATCGTGGCCTCTGAGGCTAGCCTACTGACGGCATTCACCCCACACGAACAATAACCATGTCAGTATCGTTTTGCCCACGAAACGCATCCATATGTTCCAGGATGTCACCAGCACATGAACCAGGACAGCACAGCTTGGTTCGCCTGCTTCCACAATCTGAGCTGCATAAACCGGCGTCGAGGCATTTTGCCCTATAATCGCAAATGATACTGAGATCACGTAAACCTCGACCTGGGCCGCACTATCCAACTTCTTGGCGGCAGCCGCAGTATCCAACTGCTCCTTGGCGCGAGTCGCACTATCCAACTGCTCCATGGCGCGAGCCACACGATCCAGCTGTTGTTTGGCGTGAGCCGCTCGGCCAGCTGTTGCTTGGCGCGAGCCGCTCGGCCAGCTGTTGCTTGGCGTGAGCCGCTCGGGCCCCCATCAGATGCAGAGGCCACCGCAAGAGCCGTAAGCCTATTACTGTTGATCAAAGACCACCTTTCCTCACAACTCTAGTAGATAACCGGTGCCCAGCCGTTGCAGTCCAGCCACCACCCTGCTCGGCATCGTGTGAAGTCAGCATCACCCTGGCCTTGGTAGTCAAGTCAGACTGAGTAGCCATAATGATCGTAGATCTGCTCACTGACCTCAGGTCACACTGAGTAGCCACACTGATCGTAGACCTGCTGACTGACATCAGGTCACACTGAGTAGCCACACTGATCGTAGACCTGCTGACTGACATCAGGTCACACTGAGTAGCCACAGTGATCGTAGACCTGCTGACTGACATCAGGTCACACTGAGTAGCCACACTGATCGTAGACCTGCTGACTGACATCAGGTCACACTGAGTAGCCACACTGATCGTAGACCTGCTGACTGACATCAGGTCACACTGAGTAGCCACACTGATCGTAGACCTGCTGACTGACTTCAGGTCACGCTGAGTAGCTACACTGACCGTAGACCTGCTGACTGACATCAGGTCACACTGAGTAGCCACACTGATCGTAGACCTGCTGACTGACATCAGGTCACACTGAGTAGCCACACTGATCGTAGACCTGCTGACTGACATCAGGTCACACTGAGTAGCCACACTGATCGTAGACCTGCTGACTGACTTCAGGTCACGCTGAGTAGCCACACTGATCGTAGACCTGCTGACTGACTTCAGGTCACGCTGAGTAGCTACACTGATCGTAGACCTGCTGACTGACTTCAGGTCACGCTGAGTAGCCACACTGATCGTAGACCTGCTGACTGACTGAACTGCTATGAACTGATCCACAGTAACCATGGTCGGGGCCTTTAGCGTCTCGGCAAAGGGAGACTAGCACACGGGAGTAGGCTCGCTCTGGCTCTCCTTCCTAACTGCTAACTGCTGCTACTAGCGGCCCAGTCTGTCACTCCAGGCGTGTAGCTAGTTGGAGGTCCTCTTCTCCGGCAGGGTTAAGACGAATTCCGAGACGTGCTGTTGTTTGTTTGTTATTTGGGCTTTGGGGCGTTTCGACCCGTTTCGGACCATTCGTGGCCATCAGAGACGGGCCTGTGGTGCGTGGGTGTGTATGCCGTTCGGTCACGGCGGATGTCAGCGGATGTCAGCGGATGTCAGCGGGTGTTAGCGGGTGTTAGCGGAATTCCCTGAAGAACCCATCGATGTAGGAGTTCCCGGAATTTCACTACGTGCCCGGACCTCTCCGGGCGGCCCAACGGGATCTCACCATGAAGGCTCACCGCAACTCGTTGGAGATTGTCTCGACAGCTGGACCTCCAACAACGAGCTGGGCCCCACCCACACTGCGCAGGTGGCTGGAGATTGTCCCGGCAGCTGGACCTCCAACAACGAGCTGGGTCCCACCCACACTGCGCAGGTGGCTGGAGATTGTCCCGGCAGCTGGACCTCCAACAATGAACTGGGCCCCACCCACACTGCGCAGGTGGCTGGAGATTGTCCCGGCAGCTGGACCTCCAACAACGAGCCGGGCACCGCCCACACTGCGCAGGTGGCTGGAGACGCTGGACAGGAGCGGGCGGTGGCTCTGAGTGTGTGACCACAGCAGCTGTGTCGGACCGGCTCTGAGTGTGTGACCACAGCAGCTGTGTCGGACCGGCTCTGAGTGTGTGACCACAGCAGCTGTGTCGGACCGGCTCTAAGTGTGTGACCACAGCAGCTGTGTCGGACCGGCTCTGAGTGTGTGACCACAGCAGCTGTGTCGGACCGGCTCTGAGTGTGTGACCACAGCAGCTGTGTCGGACCGGCTCTGAGTGTGTGACCACAGCAGCTGTGTCGGACCGGCTCTGAGTGTGTGACCACAGCAGCTGTGTCGGACCGGCTCTGAGTGTATGACCACAGCAGCTGTGTCGGCCCGGCTCTGAGTGTATGGCCACATCAGCTGTGTCGGACCGGCTCTGAGTGTGTGACCACAGCAGCTGTGTCGGACCGGTTCTGAGTGTATGACCACAGCAGCTGTGTCGGACCGGCTCTGAGTGCATGGCCACAGCAGCTGTGTCAGACTAGCTCTGAGTGTGTGACCACGTCAGCTGTGTCGGACCGGCTCTGAGTGTATGGCCACATCAGCTGTGTCGGACCGGCTCTGAGTGTATGACCACAGCAGCTGTGTCGGACCGGCTCTGAGTGTGTGACCACAGCAGCTGTGTCGGACCGGCTCTGAGTGTATGACCACATCAGCTGTGTCAGACTGGCTCTGAGTGTATGGCCACAGCAGCTGTGTCGGACCGGCGCTGAGTGTATGGCCACAGCAGCTGTGTCGGACCGGCTCGGTGTGCATGACTACATCAGCTGTGTCGGACCGGCGCTGAGTGTGTGACCACAGTAGCTGTGTCGGACCGGCGCTGAGTGTGTGACCACAGTAGCTGTGTCGGACCGGCGCTGAGTGTGTGACCACAGCAGCTGTGTCGGATCGGCTCTGAGTGTATGACCACATCAGCTGTGTCGGACCGGCTCTGAGTGTATGGCCACATCAGCTGTGTCGGACCGGCTCTGAGTGCATGACCACATCAGCTGTGTCGGACCGGCTCTGAGTGTATGGCCACATCAGTTGTGTCGGACCGGCTCTGAGTGTATGACCACAGCAGCTGTGTCGGACCGGCTCTGAGTGTATGACCACATCAGCTGTGTCGGACCGGCTCTGAGTGCATGGCCACGTCAGCTGTGTCGGACCGGCTCTGAGTGTGTGACCACATCAGCTGTGTCGGACCGGCTCTGAGTGTATGACCACAGCAGCTGTGTCGGACCGGCTCTGAGTGTATGACCACATCAGCTGTGTCGGACCGGCTCTGAGTGTGTGACCACATCAGCTGTGTCGGACCGGCTCTGAGTGTATGACCACAGCAGCTGTGTCGGACCGGCTCTGAGTGTATGACCACATCAGCTGTGTCGGACCGGCTCTGGGTGTGTGATCACGTCAGCTGTGTCGGACCGGCTCTGAGTGCATGACCACAGCAGCTGTGTCGGACCGGCTCTGAGTGTATGACCACATCAGCTGTGTCGGACCGGCTCTGAGTGTATGACCACGTCAGCTGTGTTGGACTGGCTCTGAGTGTGTGACCACGTCAGCTGTGTCGGACCGGCTCTGAGTGTATGGCCACGTCAGCTGTGTCGGACTGGCTCTGAGTGTGTGACCACGTCAGCTGTGTCGGACCGGATCTGAGTGTATGGCCACAGCAGCTGTGTCTGACCGGCTCTGAGTGTATGGCCACATCAGCTGTGTCGGACCGGCTCTGAGTGTGTGACCACATCAGCTGTGTCGGACCGGCTCTGAGTGTGTGACCACGTCAGCTGTGTCGGACCGGCTCTGAGTGTATGACCACGTCAGCTGTGTCAGACCGGCTCTGAGTGTATGACCACATCAGCTGTGTCGGACCGGCTCTGAGTGTATGGCCACAGCAGCTATGTCGGACCGGCTCTGAGTGCTGCATGACCACATCAGCTGTGTCGGACTGGCTCTGAGTGTATGACCACAGCAGATATGTCGGACCGGCTCTGAGTGTATGGCCACATCAGCTGTGTCGGATCGGCTCTGAGTGTATGACCACAGCAGCTATGTCGGACCGGCTCTGAGTGTATGACCACATCAGCTGTGTCGGACCGGCTCTGAGTGTGTGACCACGTCAGCTGTGTCGGACCGGCTCTGAGTGTATGACCACGTCAGCTGCGTCGGACCGCCTCTGAGTGTATGACCACAGCAGATATGTCGGACCGGCTCTGAGTGTGAGGCATGTGGACCACGTCAGCTGTGTCGGACCGGCTCTGAGTGTATGACCACAGCAGCTGTGTTGGACTGGCTCTGAGTGTATGGCCACATCAGCTGTGTCGGACTGGCTCTGAGTGTATGGCCACATCAGCTGTGTCGGACCGGCTCTGAGTGTATGACCACATCAGCTGTGTCGGACCGGCTCTGAGTGCTGCATGACCACATCAGCTGTGTCGGACCGGCTAGGTAAGCAGCCGTGAGTCACCGCCTCCGAGGAGCCAATCTTCCGACGGCCGTCACAAACGACGGGCTGTGACTCAGGGCCTGAACATGGCCGGGCCTTAATCGGTGAACCACCGCCGCCCCGGGAACACACTCGACACCGTCAGCCAGATGGAATGCGGCGACGTGTCCGTAGGTCACGGCGCACGGACTCGGCGAGTGCTCGACACCGGGGCGCTGGGTATAGATCTACTCGAGTGATAGCTTCGCGGAAGTCCCATAGCGAGTAGCGACAGCCGGCTTGTTGTACCAGACAGCGGGAATGATCTCAGGTAGTGATGTGCACACACGGGAACAGCCGACATCATCAGCACGCTGGCAGACTGGCAAATTCAACCACATGCACACACACACACACACACACACATACTGCGTGCCCTCACCGGCGGTCGGTGTCGGATGGGACGGATTCTGCATAAAGGGCGGAAAGCCACGGATGGGCTGAGAGATGTGAGCAGAATTTCACTTCTAACTGATACCGTTATTTTTTGCATATGTGCCGAGGTGTTGTGTAGCCTTTTAGGCAGTGACGACAGAGCAAGGGCGAGGGCGACTGTCCTTACACTGACCTCAGTATGGAGGCAAGGGCGAGGGCGACTGTCCTTGCACTGACCTCAGTATGGAGGCAAGGTTAAACATGTGGCACTGCCTCCCACCCCAACTATTAGCGGATCTACAGGCCATGGGTTGAGATCCCATAGGGCGCCTGTGGCGAATGCCACATCAACGTTTGGGAAATGTTAACGTTGTCCCTATTGAGTGATCATTGGTGTAGCCACGTCAGCCAAGTGTCCCCAGGATAGAGTGTGGGGAGGGGAAGGGGGGGGGGGGGGGGGAGGCGAGGCGGACGTGGCGTGAATTCCATGCAGCACCATGATCGTGCACCCAATGTTGAGTTTTCCGTCGATGAGGGAAGCGTCCGCTCTTTGGCGACGCCTCTGTGTTTTATGGAAAGACGCGCCTTCAAAATGGTTCTCGCTGCATACACTAACTTCAAAATCGTACCGCCACCGGTGCTTTCGACTCAGTGTATATAGTATAGCCATTAGTTGTCGATTTCTTTGTTTTTGAGGTGACCCTGACCCTTCAATCCTCTGCTTGACCCAATGTTGCTTTGGGCACCTTCAATAATTAAGCTCACGACATCCGAAAGTGGATTTTAGACCAACATTCAAGCTCGAGCAGCTATACACCCGGACCTCGACCATAGCATCGACGGTCTGTATACCCTGACTTCGACCATAGTATTACCGGTCTATACACCCGGACCTCGGCCATAGCATCGACGGTCCGTACACCCGCACCTCGACTATAGCATCGCCGGTCCATACACCCGGACCTCGATCATAGCATCGACGGTCCGTACACCTGCACCTCGACCATAGTATTACCGGTTCGTACACCCGCACCTCGACCATAATATCGCCGGTTTATACACCCGCAATTGGATGATAATATCGCCGGTCCATACACCCGCACCTGGATGATAATATCGTCGACCATAGCATCGTCGGTCCGTACACCCGGACCGGATCCGTGGTGTCCCGCTATGATCTGGAGCTTGACCCTATCACCGCCGGTCATTGACACCACCGCCTGGCTCTCAGTGCACTCCAAACTGTGTCGCAGAATGTCCGGCCGTCACCATCGACGTAAACTCTGGCGGTATTGAGCGGTGGCTTGGCTTTGTTTGTCCGGTGTATGCGAACTCGCAATACCACACCAGTCTTGCCGCGTGGAAGAAGAAGCATTGCCATCCGTTTAAGACTTTGTCACTCCATATGACTATGCATAGTGTCCTTGAGTGTCACAGTATAATATTCTGACATCATACATCATGCTGGAGACCTGTAACAGCGAGTCAATATGCACTATCCGCAGATAAACCCGCCCGAATAGTGTAAGTCAACATGATCTATAATATAGGGCAGCAAATTTGCACATACCTACCACTAGAGCTTGCATGCAGCGCACCTGTATGTACGGACAATGTTTTACCTCCACAAACAACGGAGAATCTCTGATACACCCTTGCGTGGTAAATGGAGCAGCCACGGTGGTGGCCGGTCGGCCCGATTCTGGCGGTCTGACCTATATCGTCCGCAGCGACGTAAGGAGGTCAGCACGATTGACGACTGCCACTGGCCCACAAAGCCATTGTGCTGACAGGGAAAGATTACGACTGTTTTCCTACGATAAGATGTATACACAGGTGAGGTGGTGCAGAGTTACTAGTTTTTGAAACAAATCGAACTTGAAGCATTGTTAACGGCAGCGGCCGCATGCCTCAATGCTTATTTCAGATCGATTATTACTGTATCGTCTTTTGTGTGCGTATCGGGCGCATTATATATCAGGTTGGATACCTAATACAGTGTCGCATTTAGTGCAACTGCAACACTAGTTTAGTGCTTAGTAGTGAAGCCCGTGGCGTCCACAGCCTCCGACCTAAATTACTGTGTTGACTTGGCAAGACCACATAGTCTAAAACTGTGGTATATATATATATATATATATATATATATATATATATATATATATATATATATATATATATATATATATATATATATATATATATATATGTATATATATATATATATATATATATATATTGAAATTACATTTTGAGGGGTATGGGTTCAGATTTCCCGTCAGCCCGATGATCCCACGTGACTTTCTCCGAACAAACCCTCCGATGATTCCGCATCACAGTCAATAAGCCATGACGCGGGTTCCAAGTCGGTGACCACTCGTCGCGCCTGGGCGGCCACGTATTGGTCGAGTTTGCGGCGAGTGGTTGCTCTCATGTGTGGCAGGGCCAGAAGCAACAGCGAGAGAGAGAGAGAGAGAGAGAGAGAGAGAGAGAGAGAGAGAGAGAGAGAGAGAGAGAGAGAGAGAGAGAGAGAGAAGAGAGAGAGAGAGAGAGAGAGAGAGAGAGAGAGAGAGAGAGAGAGAGAGAGAGAGAGAGAGAGAGAGAGAGAGGAGAGAGAGAGAGAGAGGGAGAGAGAGAGAAAAAAAAGACAAAAAAGAAGAAGAAATAGCTAAGCTGGCTAAATAATCCAAGCTTAATAGAGGTTGTTGTTTTTTTACAGACAAAACAACAGTTCCAGTCATAATACTCGGAAACATCGCCGGTGCCACAGACTTCGGATAGGAGGGGTACGTGCTCATTTTCGGGTATTTTTTTTGTTTCACGACGTTTCGGGGAGGCCTCATTGATTGGCGCCGCCCGTGCTCGCAATGCTACACTCAACGGTCGTAACACAACCAGAAGTGCCATGGCCGAAGCAGGTCACAGAGCTGGCAATTTGTGGTCACGCGTGAAGTTTTCAGGTTCGCGTTTCTGACTCACATATGAGTACTCGAAGCTGACAAGCGCAAATCATGGTAATAATTGCAAATGGGCGTCAGGTGGCCGATTGCTCTGGGTGACGGCACAATGACTCGTGATGACTTAGCATGACTTCTGCACAACGCTGTTAGGTATTTGTAGGCGATGTGAAGCATGCAGATATAAGGGGCCAAACTTCTGCAATGTCACATGCGGCAATGCGGCATCATTATGTGAACATAGCCTACAGCTGGCAACATACAAGACTGTTTTCGGTCAATCGGTATGTTTTGTTGTTTGTTGAATCTAGCAATGACGCTTGCTACATTTCAATAAAGATTGCACTACGTATGTTACGTTATCATTCCTTCATTTGGTGCTGGAGTCATGTGTGTCATGTGTGGAAGATATAGGCACCGTTGTTCATTTCAATAACCTCATTGCAACGAAAAGCTATATTATAATTAATTGACTTGCTCATGAATATTCAGCTACAAGGTTACTTCAAGAGCTTTCTCGAGGGGAGCTTGACATGGCTCGTAGGCAAAAACGAATGAAAAATAACCGACAAGAAACACAACACCGCGCGTTCGGCGTGACGAAATCTCTCGATGTGTGCCCGATTTTCATACCTTAGATCGCTGGTTGACCTCCCAGGTTAGTTTGAAGGTCAGTTTTCAAAAGATCGATAATTTTCACGTTTGATGACGTTCTCTGTGTAAAACCAATGGCTAATGCGTGCATGAAATATTGAACACAATATTTCTGAATATATTTGAGTGCTGTTCGATGTTACATCTAAGCCCCTACGTCAAGGATCGATTAAGGTCGAAATGTTGGCCTCATTTTGGAGACCCCTTAAGAAGGGCACGAAGGCAATATTTTCTTGTAACTGGTGGTGAAAGTTATTTGGTTATCTTAAGGCGCACTCGGCTGGTCTGCTATGTGGCGTGGTCACTCCCTCGTGCCGACTGGTCGCCCAAAGTCGCAAAACAGCGCCGTCAGCCAGTTTCGAGCCCACAACCCTTCGATCACGCACTGACTGTGACAGAGTCCGTGGTCGCGGATCACGGCCTTTGAAAACATGACGCTGTTTATAATAGTGCAGACACAATCCTGCAGATTTACTTCATAATATGAAAAAGCAAACATGCATGCTGTTGTAAACGTGTCCAATGTTGTATTAACAAAATATACACTTGCTAAATTGAAATAGTTCAATGTCATCGGTCAATTCTTCTCCGTTCCTCTTTTTATTCGCCATTATTAACCATTATTGTACTCGGCTTCATTGTCACCATTAAGCACGTAGACGCGCAAACGATTGAAGCGCATCCGGTCGTAAACCACGTGCGCGACGCCCGTAAATGCTGCAAGCAGAACTGCCGGTGTGCCGCCGCCCTGACGCAACAGTTGCCCGGCCGGCACGCCACCCGCTTACGTCACCGTGACGTCATTCGCCGAATGACCGGACTGGTGGCCCCTCGGGAGCCGCCTTCTGCGGAGATATGTACGTCAGTGCGAGAGATGCGATCTGACACTTGAGACCACGGCTGGCCACAGGATCCATGGGCGTCGCCACGGTGGGGGACGAGGGGGACGCGTCCCCCACCCCAAACTTCGTGAAGTTTATCATTATTCCGATGGCGTTGCATGGGAGAAAATCGATCAAAAACGCTTTCGTCCCCCTCCACCTATTCAAAATTCGTAGCGACGTCCATGACCGAAACGCACTCAAATATTCCGGCATGGATGGGGTCCGGAGAGTAGGAGTGCGGTGTTCGCGGCGCCAACTTCATCTCCATATCAATTCACTCTGTGTGTTTTACACCACCATTTCTATTTGACTGCATCATGCGACATAATCTGCAACGGCGGCTTCGTTGGCGACCTGTGCAAACGTGATTCAGTGGACGAGAAAGGCGCTTTGATTTTAGGGGTCGCCCGTTTTGGAGTCGCTGCACGGGTAAAGTCCACCCATTCCGTTCCACACCAGGCCGGTGAGCTACTTGGTCATGCGTCGAGTATGGTCGCAAGATGGTTCAGGGTGGATGGTGCCAACACAGGGGTGGATCCAGGAATTGGCATGGGGGACACTTGTCTGGAGGTGCACCATTTCTTCAGGAGGAGCGCTTACTGCGAAGGTACCCGAAGGGGCGCCTCGGGCTGAGAAATTCGAGGATGTGCACTCGAGTACACTGAAGGGGCACCTTTTTCTTCAAAAGGGTGCTTTTGCTGACAAATTCGAGGGATGCATCCGAGCCTCGGGCTGAGAAATTCGAGGGGGAAGACTCGAGCCTTCCCGGAGGAGCGCCCCTTCCCGGCCGGAGCAGCTCCACCTTCCATGGGGGAGGGGTACATTCCCCAGTGCGCCCTGTATCCGCCCCTGTGCCAACATCATATGAATAGAAGGTAGTGGGATCCACCAAATTCAGAACACATTTGTGGGGAGAGTCACTACATAGTAGCATGTTAACTCCATTCTTGCGTATATGTGGAGGGCGTGGATTCCGCACTTGAAGGTTTCTCGTCTGCCACTTACGAACAGTACGTTAAAGCTCGAAAGCATGGTGATTAAAAAAAATAATATTTTCATGCATCCTGCCAAAAAGCAATACATCGTAGTGTTACCAGAGCTGGCTCCGGGGAGATATTTACGGAGGAACGTCCTGTCAGTTTCATCGTTTCTACGAAGTCGAGTCACCATTTATATATCCGCTGTATCTAGGCTGTACAGGGAAGCGATATGCCACAGGTGGCTGTTATCTAGGCTGAAAGGGGATGTGGTATGTCACAGATAGCTGTTATCTAGGCTGTAAGGGGAGATAGTATGTAGCAGGTGGCTGTTATCTAGGCTGTACGGGAGGTGGTATGCCACAGGTGGCTGTTATCCTGGCTGTACGAGGAAGTGGTTTGTCACAGGTGGCTGTTATCTAGGCTGTACGGGGATGTGGTATGCAACAGGTGGCTGTTATCTAGGCTGTACAGGGAGGTGGTTTGTCACAGGTGGCTGTTATTTAGGCTGTACGGGGATGTCGTATGTCACCGATAGCTGTTATCCAGGCTGACGAGGAGGGGGTTTGTCACAGGTGGCTGTTATCTAGGTTGTACGTGGAGGTGGTATGTAACAGGTGGCTGTAATCTAGTCTGTACACGGGGGCGGTAGAACATGTGGCTGTTGATTTCGTTGCTCTTGACAATGCAATGTGTCGGAAAGCAGTGGCGTTTCTGGGGTGTTATTATTTTTATTTTTTGTGGGTAGGGGGGGGGGGGGGGAGGTTTCGCTCGCAACATTTTGGCTGTTGTCAAAATTAACTCCTGGATGCAGCTCATCCATGTTATAAGTAGGGGGTGCATTTCACAAACAGAACTTCTAGTGTATACTTATGATCATCAGTCATGGTTGTAGGCAGGTAAGTTTCGAAGTTTATGTGACGAGTTGTATGCAGACGAATCCTGAGAAGCATTGACATGTTGTCAATGAGTATTTCCCCAATATTTCGCACCTGGCGTCTTTGAAGAAAAAGATTACTTGCAGGCATGGGCGAAGAATGCTCTATGGCAGGTATGGCCAGTGCCAGACCAACTTTAAAGTTTGTGTGGCATTGTTGCACCAACTTTCTGAGATAGCCTACATTTAAACAAAGGGAATTCAAACAATTTCACCAGTTAAAAGGTTGAGTCCACAACACTCCCTATAATAATGTTACACACTTTGAGGGACCGTACAGCAGAAATACCAGCCCAAAATGCTATTTGTACGTTTTTGCTTACGCCCCTGTCACATTTGTGAAATTTTGAAGTTGTAGATTGATAGATACTGTATATTAATAATTGGTTTGCAAGGCCTGTGATGCAATCGGAGGGTAAATCTTAGGTCTCAGAGATTGGTGCAGAATTCCACTCCCACAATTCAGTTTTGATGATCTCCACAGTTTTCTCTCATGTGTCCACCGAATTGTCATAAATGTGCCGCCGGTGTCGCTATCAATGGGCCTGAGGGTCTACTAAAGTCATAAATGTGCCGCCGGTGTCGCTATCAATGGGCCGGAGGGTCTACTAAAGTCATAAATGTGCCGCCGGTGTCGCTATCAATGGGCCTGAGGGTCTACTAAAGTCATAAATGTGCCGCCGGTGTCGCCATCAATGGGCCTGAGGGTCTACTAAATTCGATGCCAATAAAACGCTTCACGTGTTGCCGTTTGCGTTCATTGGCGTTGATATCGACTCCATTGATTGTTATGCATCCTGCGAACAATTTTTTTCCTGCGCGTGACCTGGTATCCTTAGCATTGATTGAGTAGCGATCCGTCTCTCACGAGCCCAGTATCGGTAGTAAAGTGACAAATTGTTCGATCTTTTCGATATTATTATAGCGATATAAAACGAAGTT
>JAOTOM010001469.1:0-69521 GCA_034440615.1 Ashinkailepas kermadecensis | reverse complement strand
CGCCACGCTGCCGCCCCGCTGCCGCCCCGCTGCCACCCCCCTGCCGCCCCGCTGCCACCCCGCTGCCGCCCCGCTGCCGCCCCCACCCGCCTACTGCCGCCCCGCTGCCGCCCCGCTGCCGCCCCGCTGCCGCCCCGCTGCCGCCCCACTGCCACCCCGCTGCCGCCCCACTGCCGCCCCGCTGCCGCCCCGCTGCCGCCCCACTGCCGCCCCGCTGCCGCCCCGCTGCCGCCCCGCTGCCACCCCGCTGCCGCCCCACTGCCGCCCCGCTGCCGCCCCACTGCCGCCCCGCTGCCGCCCCACGCTGCCGCCCCGCTGCCGCCCCGCTGCCGCCCCGCTGCCGCCCCGCTGCCGCCTGCCCACTGCCGCCCCGCTGCCGCCCCACTGCCGCCCCACTGCCGCCCTACTGCCGCCCCCGCTGCCGCCACTGCCGCCCCGCTGCCGCCCCACTACCGCCCCACTGCCGCCCCACTGCCGCCCCCCGCTGCCGCCCCACTGCCGCCCCGCTGCCGCCCCGCCGCCCCGCTGCCCCCCGCTGCCGCCCCGCTGCCGCCCCAAACCCGCTGGGCCTCTGTCACCCGCTGCCGCCCCGCTGCCACCCCGCTGCCGCCCCGCTGCCGCCCCGCTGCCACCCCGCTGCCGCCCCGCTGCCGCCCCCCGCTGCCGCCCCGCTGCCGCCCCGCTGCCGTTGCTGCCACCCCGCTGCCGCCCCGCTGCCGCCCCGCTGCCCGCTGCCACCCCGCTGCCGTCGCTGCCACCCCGCTGCCGCCCCGCTGCCGCCCCGCTGCCACCCCGCTGCCGGCCCGCTGCCACCCCGCTGCCGCCCCGCTGCCGCGCCCGCTGCCTAACACCCGCTACAGGCCCCTCTGCCACCCCGCTGCCGCCCCGCTGCCACCCCGCTGCCGCCCCGCTGCCACCCCGCTGCCGCCCCGCTGCCGCCCCGCTGCCGCCCCGCTGCCGCCCCGCTGCCGCCCCGCTGCCGTTGCTGCCACCCCGCTGCCGCCCCGCTGCCGCCCCGCTGCCGTCCCGCTGCCACCCCGCTGCCGCCCGCTGCCACCCCGCTGCCGCCCCGCTGCCGCCCCGCTGCCACCCCGCTGCCGCCCCGCTGCCACCCCGCTGCCGCCCCGCTGCCGCGCCCCGGCTAACACCCCGCTACGGCCCCTCTGTCACCCCCGCTGCCGCCCCGCTGCCACCCCGCTGCCGCCCCGCTGCCGCCCCGCTGCCACCCCTGCCACCCGCTGCCGCCCCGCTGCCGCCCCGCGGCCGCGCCCCCGGGCTAATCGTGTCAGTTTGCTTCCAGTCCACCGGCTCAGCCGAGGGGGGGGGGGGGAGACCAGCGCGTATGTCTAGTGGTATGCCGCCACAAAGAAGACCAGGTGCTAGCGCCAGCTCAAGGCGGAAAAAACATTGATGATAGAGCGGAACGCACACCGCTCAAGTTAAAGGCTTTATATATTTCAAGCACGTACAATGTAATGTATTTCGGACCTCCCGAACAGTGGTTTTCAGTTTGCAGTTTGAGTGCCATACGTACAAACCATACGTACAGCGCTGGTAATTGTACAGCTGATGCGAGTCCTACTTAAAGTTGGCCACAGGACAGGGGTATTGTTACATTTACTTTTGAGGTGGCAAGTGTCCCCTCCTTTGCACTCCCCCCCACCCCGATAATTTCAACTTATAACATGGGACCTGACATGGAGTGTGCCTCCTCAATCCACTTGGGTTCGCTCATTGCCTTCATGTCTGCCCCCTCTCCAAATAATTTTCAGAAATCAACACCCGGTCCACAGTGCCGGTGCCGGTGCTGCAGCTGGTATCCAGGGGTGCCAGATGGCTAAAGATAACCAAAGAAAGGGCGGGCCAGGGAAGGGCGGCATCAACTCACATGCGTCACATCCGAGGCGATGCATGCGAGCCAGACATGCATACCCATGATTACCATGCATCGCACTTGATGTTGCATGCATGGCTTCAACAGCAGGCAAAATCGATCAACCGTAAAAGTCAGGCAAAGTATACGCATGGCAAACACGCCACAGCTATGAATTCGGAATGCGGCCCGAGTCTTCCATCAGGGAATGAAAGCACGCTTAATGTATAAAACGCGCCTACTTAGGGTATGCAATCTGTTCACCCGATCAGCTCAAATCACGCATTCGAAATCACCTCACTGAGAACTGTCCAAGTTAGCTAAATGTAGGCAGCAAAGTAACTTAACATCCACTTGGCGGACCAAACAGCCGCCAAACAGGTTCATGGCCGGCACGGCAAGTACATGAGCCAGCCCAGCCATTATTCCACGACACAAACATAAAAACTAATCATCATAGCTCGACATACCTTTGCGATTCTTTGTATCGTTTGCTGTTCTTTCAGCTCGTAAAATAGAAAGAAAGCCTGAAACCTGGCTTTCGTTTAGTACTTGGTGCTGCGATAGTTCTCGGACGTTGAGATCCCTTCTGTGGTGGATTTGTTTGTCTTATTCATCCGGTGACTACTGCTTACGCTACAGCTCCGCCCGGTACATTTGAGAGCCCATCGCAGCCATCACAGGCCAGTGAAGGACGCTTGCATCAAGCTTTTACTCATGATTGAAAGCAATGTAGCAGTTGCACTTTGCTCGTTTACGTGGAGATGGGAGTTGTGGATATATAAGTACTCTGCTCAACGTCGGTACTTGCATATCAAAATATAGGACGACATTTTTCGTCTGCTTCCTGTCCACTATCGAATTTCAGATGTCGGTGTTTTCCTAGTTTGTTTTCCGTTTTGCCTTTTTAACCCAATACAAAATTTGCCAAGTCCGTTAGCCAATACATAAAACATCCATTCGGGACACGAGGTGCCCATTGGTTGACTATTGGACAGGTTTCACAGCTGATATATACAAATATGAGTTATATGTACATCGGACATAATAGATATGACACACTTCCTGGCGAATCATTGCAATGATTTTGTCAATTATGTCTGTAATACTAGCCGATGCTGCAAGAGTTGTGGTAGTAGTGTTGGTAGTGGTAGTAGTTAATGGCTGACAAGAGGTACCGTCATATTGGTGAAGTTTCACAATAGTGGTGGTGACGTTTCAAAATAGTGGTGGTGACGTTTCACAATAGTGGTGGTGACGTTTCACAATACCAGTAGTGGCGTTTGCTGATAGCCACATCACAGTTAGCGAAGCTTGGCAGTAGCGGTGTCTTTTGACAAATGATAGTGCCGCTAACAGCGGTAACGATATATGACAGCAGTGTTAGTGCAACACAGTCGGTGACTTCAGAGCAGTAGTAGCGGTGTCGTTTGACAAATGATGGTGCCGTTAGCAGCGGTAACGACATGTGACAGCAGTGCTGGTGCCACATGTCTGGTGCTGGTGCTGGTGCCAACACAGCCGGTGACGGTTGTGAGCAGTGGTAGCGGTGTGGGCAGCACGCCGTCAGCCGGTGACTGTTGTGAGCAGTGGTAGCGGTGTGGGCAGCACGCCGTCAGCCGGTGACTGTTGTGAGCAGTGGTAGCGGTGTGGGCAGCACGCCGTCAGCCGGTGACTGTTGTGAGCAGTGGTAGCGGTGTGGGCAGCACACCGTCAGCCGGTGACTGTTGTGAGCAGTGGTAGCGGTGTGGGCAGCACGCCGTCAGCCGGTGACTGTTGTGAGCAGTGGTAGCGGTGTGGGCAGCACACACGTCAGCCGGTGACTGTTGTGAGCAGTGGTAGCGGTGTGGGCAGCACACCGTCAGCCGGTGACGGTTGTGAGCAGTGGTAGCGGTGTGGGCAGCACGCCGTCAGCCGGTGACTGTTGTGAGCAGTGGTAGCGGTGTGGGCAGCACACCGTCAGCCGGTGACTGTTGTGAGCAGTGGTAGCGGTGTAGAACGCCACGACAGCCGGTGACTGTTGTGAGCAGTGGTACGGTGTGGGCAGCCGCCGTCGTACTGTTGTGAGCAGTGGTAGCGGTGTGGGCAGCACACCGTCAGCCGGTGACTGTTGTGAGCAGTGGTAGCGGTGTGGGCAGCACGCCGTCAGCCGGTGACCAGTGGTAGCGGTGTAGGAAAAACCCAGTCAGCCGGTGACTGTTGTGAGCAGTGGTAGCGGTGTGGGCAGCACACCGTCAGCCGGTGACTGTTGTGAGCAGTGGTAGCGGTGTGGGCAGCACGCCGTCAGCCGGTGACTGTTGTGAGCAGTGGTAGCGGTGTGGGCAGCACACCGTCAGCCGGTGACTGTTGTGAGCAGTGGTAGCGGTGTGGGCAGCACGCCCTCAGCCGGTGACTGTTGTGAGCAGTGGTAGCGGTGTGGGCAGCACACCGTCAGCCGGTGACGTTGTGAGCAGTGGTAGCGGTTGGCAGAACCGTCAGCCGGTGACTGTTGTGGCACGGTGTGGGCAGCACACCGTCAGCCGGTGACTGTTGTGAGCAGTGGTAGCGGTGTGGGCAGCACGCCGTCAGCCGGTGACTGTTGTGAGCAGTGGTAGCGGTGTGGGCAGCACACCGTCAGCCGGTGACTGTTGTGAGCAGTGGTAGCGGTGTGGGCAGCACGCCGTCAGCCGGTGACTGTTGTGAGCAGTGGTAGCGGTGTGGGCAGCACACCGTCAGCCGGTGACTGTTGTGAGCAGTGGTAGCGGTGTGGGCAGCACACCGTCAGCCGGTGACTGTTGTGAGCAGTGGTAGCGGTGTGGGCAGCACGCCGTCAGCCGGTGACTGTTGTGAGCAGTGGTAGCGGTGTGGGCAGCACACCGTCAGCCGGTGACTGTTGTGAGCAGTGGTAGCGGTGTGGGCAGCACACCGTCAGCCGGGTGACTGTTGTGGAGCAGTAGGTGAGCGGTGAGTGGTAGCGGTGTGGGCAGCACACCGTCAGCCGGTGACTGTTGTGAGCAGTGGTAGCGGTGTGGGCAGCACGCCGTCAGCCGGTGACTGTTGTGAGCAGTGGTAGCGGTGTGGGCAGCACACCGTCAGCCGGTGACTGTTGTGAGCAGTGGTAGCGGTGTGGGCAGCACACCGTCAGCCGGTGACTGTTGTGAGCAGTGGTAGCGGTGTGGGCAGCACCAGCCGATTTAACAACAGCCGGTGACTGTTGTGAGCAGTGGTAGCGGTGTGGGCAGCACACCGTCAGCCGGTGACTGTTGTGAGCAGTGGTAGCGGTGTGGGCAGCACACCGTCAGCCGGTGACTGTTGTGAGCAGTGGTAGCGGGGGACCACACCGTAGGTACTGTGGGCAGCACACCGTCAGCCGGTGACTGTTGTGAGCAGTGGTAGCGGTGTGGGCAGCACACCGTCAGCCGGTGACTGTTGTGAGCAGTGGTAGCGGTGTGGGCAGCACACCGTCAGCCGGTGACTGTTGTGAGCAGTGGTAGCGGTGTGGGCAGCACACCGTCAGCCGGTGACTGTTGTGAGCAGTGGTAGCGGTGTGGGCAGCACACCGTCAGCCGGTGACTGTTGTGAGCAGTGGTAGCGGTGTGGGCAGCACACCGTCAGCCGGTGACTGTTGTGAGCAGTGGTAGCGGTGTGGGCAGCACACCGTCAGCCGGTGACGGTTGTGAGCAGTGGTAGCGGTGTGGGCAGCACGCCGTCAGCCGGTGACTGTTGTGAGCAGTGGTAGCGGTGTGGGCAGCACACCGTCAGCCGGTGACTGTTGTGAGCAGTGGTAGCGGTGTGGGCAGCACGCCAACACAGCCGGTGACGGTTGTGAGCAGTGGTAGCGGTGTGGGCAGCACGCCGTCAGCCGGTGACTGTTGTGAGCAGTGGTAGCGGTGTGGGTAGCACGCCGTGCTCACCGTCAGTGAGCGCACCGACTGGCGCGTGACGGGCCGCTTCAGAGGCGAGTTGAGCGCCGCAGAGAAGTGGCCGGCCGCCTGCGGGTTCTTCACCACCACGGCCGGCAGCGCCCTGCTGTGCCTCTTGCGCTGCTCGTTGACGGCCTGGGCGACCTGGGCCGCGTGGCCGGCGTGCATGTCGAGGTCGGAGGTCAGGTCACCTCTCCCGGGTCAGTGAGACGCGACCTCTCTCGGGTCAGTGAGACGTGACCCGAGCCGATCCCACTCTCCCGGGTCAGTGAGACGCGACCTCTCTCGGGTCAGTGAGACGTGACCCGAGCCGATCCCACTCTCCCGGGTCAGTGAGACGCGACCTCTCCGGGTCAGTGAGACGTGACCCGAGCCGATCCCACTCTCCCGGGTCAGTGAGACCTCTCTCGGGCCCTCGGTCAGTGAGACGTGACCCGAGCCGATCCCACTCTCCCGGGTCAGTGAGACGCGACCTCTCTCGGGTCAGTGAGACGTGACCCGAGCCGATCCCACTCTCCCGGGTCAGTGAGACGCGACCTCTCTCGGGTCAGTGAGACGTGACCCGAGCCGATCCCACTCTCCCGGGTCAGTGAGACGTGACCTCTCTCGGGTCAGTGAGACGTGACCCGAGCCGATCCCACTCTCCCGGGTCAGTGAGACGCGACCTCTCTCGGGTTAGTGAGACGTGACCCGAGCCGATATCTGCGCTGAGACTCGTGTCACACGCTGGGAGCGGTCGGTGAGACGTGACCTGACCTGACCTGGCCGCAGGTCAGGTCCCAGGACAGGCGGTGATGGCCTCCGGTGCTGTCAGCGTCAGCTCTAGCAGGCTGTGTAACGGTCGGCGAGGCACTCAGCAGAAAACGGCAGCAGCAGTTCAGTTCAGTTCAGGCAGCAGGAGATGAGTGTATTTCAGGCAGCAGCAGTTCACGTTTTGTCTGCCGGATGAAGAAAAGTCCAGTGACACTTCGGCCGTGGGAACGATTGGTCATTGACCACACAGCGGCATGTGGTTCAGACCAGTCAGCGTATCATGTGGACACTTGTTCTATTGATATCATTTATATATATATATATATATGCATATGTATATGTATGTGTGCGTGTGTGTGCGTGTGTGTGTGTGTGTGAGTGTGTATGTGTGTGTGTGTGTGTGTGTGTGTGTGTGTGTGCGTGTGCGTGTGCGTGTGCATGTGTGTGTGCGTGTGTGTGCGCGTGTGTGTGTGTGTGTGTGTCTGTGCGTGCGTGTGTGTGTGTGTGTGTGCGTGTGTGCGTGTGTGTGCGTGTGCGTGTGTGTATGCGTGTGTGCGTATGTGCGTATGTGCGTATATGTGCGTGTGTATATATATATACAACACTTATCCCGTCAGACACATAAATACGCACACACATGCCCACCTATACGCACCTGCACATACACACACACACACACACGTACACACATACACAAATCGTTCACACTAAGAACACCATGTCAGATTGCACCGCGGTAAAAACATCCGAGATGGCACAATGACAGGGACACATAGCAAGCGCAACTGGTGCTCCGCATTGCCAGGGTGAAGGGAAGGTTGCATACAGAGCTGCCTGTTTGTCTCACACATGGAATCGTGCAGGAAAAAAGATTGAGCTCCGGCGAGAGAGCCGGAGGCCCACGTATGAACGCCATTAGCGACCGGTCTCGACTCTACGAAACTGCAGCCGGGACACAAACAATGGGACTCCTCTGGTAGTCATGTATGCAGTCCAAACCACTGCATAGGTGGTTAAAAACGCTGCAAGGATCAATAGGTGGTTAAAAACGCTGTGCTTGATTAAAACGCCAGCAAATTGAACACGTTTCCGCTTGATGGGCCTGGACGCCATATGGCGACTCAGACATTGCTCGTGGCTTGGAGACTCGCGGTGTTGGTGGCGGCATTTGTCATGTCGGGGAAGGTACGCTGAACCCCCGTTACTCCATCGACATGCGTCTCAACTACACCTTGCCATACAGCCGACCGGCACTCGGCACTCCGGAGTACTGGGCGGGCATCAGCTCTGCATGCAGCCCATTGGTGCTCTCATTTTAAAGTGAACATGACTTCTGCTGGAAAATACGATCAAGTGGAAAAATAACGACCCACCTGGATCGCCTCGCTTTCAAGTTCCTTGCGCATAATTTCGGATCAATTCGCACCTGTGGCACGATAAATAGTACATTATATCAATATATCATAGAGCACGTGCAGACCAAAAATAGCCGTCGACGTTTTTCACTTTAATTTCAATTTGACACCCGAGAGTTTTGTCTCACACCAAGCATGTATATATGCAGCATTCCGCCAAATTAAGCATGCATGCTTCGAGTTCACAGAGACGCACATCAAACACCCCCTTCGAGTTCACAGAGACGCACATCAAACACCCCCTTCGAGTTCACAGAGACGCACATCAAACACCCCCTTCGAGTTCACAGAGACGCACATCAAACACCCCCTTCGAGTTCACAGAGACGCACATCAAACACCCCCTTCGAGTTCACAGAGACGCACATCAAACACCCCCTTCGAGTTCACAGAGACGCACATCAAACACCCCCTTCGAGTTCACAGAGACGCACATCAAACACCCCCTTCGAGTTCACAGAGACGCACATCAAACACCCCCTTCGAGTTCACAGAGACGCACATCAAACACCCCCTTCGAGTTCACAGAGACGCACATCAAACACCCCCTTCGAGTTCACAGAGACGCACATCAAACACCCCCTTCGAGTTCACAGAGACGCACATCAAACACCCCCTTCGAGTTCACAGAGACGCACATCAAACACCCCTTCGAGTTCACAGAGACGCACATCAAACACCCCTTCGAGTTCACAGAGACGCACATCAAACACCCCCTTCGAGTTCACAGAGACGCACATCAAACACCCCCTTCGAGTTCACAGAGACGCACATCAAACACCCCCTTCGAGTTCACAGAGACGCACAGAGACGCACATCAAACACCCCCGTTGAGTTCACAGAGACGCACAGAGACGCACATCAAACACCCCCGTTGAGTTCACAGAGACGCACAGAGACGCACATCACACCCCCCCTTCGAGTTCACAGAGACGCACATCAAACACCGCCGTTGCATGTGTGATGATCAATACCCGCATGCCTTGCGGGTCTTGATCGTCCTCTACACCACAGCTCATCGCTTCCAAAGCCGAAGTCGGGCCAGTCACACTTTCTTTGATCGCTACTGCCACTGTCCCTGATCTCATCTTATTTGCGCACAAATTGCTACCATTCACGCTGCTCGCCTTTGTCGGTATGTCTCGCATGTGAATGCGACTGCATACGAACTATGTCTTCGCACTGGACAGAGTTGAAAATAATTCAAACGAATTTGCGTAACTGGGTCGCTTTCCCAGTCCTTCAACCGGTTCGTTTCCCATCCAGTTATTCGGCCTCGTTCCACGATCCGGTCACTTTGGGCGGTCACATTGTACAGTTCCGCTTCCTCTGCTATGCCGTCAACATCTGTTCCATGATTCAATTCCTCAGTTTGCACAGCAAAGCTAGTTTTAGTTGTGTTTGATGTCGGCGTGTGCCCATAGCAATGGACGTCTCGCAAGGCAGTGCACAGCGAATTCTCACCCGCACAAACTACTGCACTGCCACGGCTACTAATATATGCATTTGGTAGCTGCGTAGTAAGAGGTAGGAAGGTGCTTTGCTTATATTCAAGGCGAAGCTTCTTCGTGCTCACAATATTTTCAAAAGAGAAAATAAGGCTGCGGTGTTGATCGCAAATAAATGGACCATCCATATATCCATACCATTTGCATTGCCAATTCACAATGGTTTGCTCACAATCAGTGTGCAATCAAGGCAGTTTTCTGAACCCGTGGTATTGCTCACCGCATGTGAAATTACCCCTGTGTCAAACACGAGTACTTCCGAGCGGCAGTGGCAGCGGCAGTGGTAGTGGCAGTGGTAGTGGCGCCGCATCACATTACCACTCCCGAGTGGCAGTGGCAGTGGTAGTGGCGCCGCATCACATTACCACTCCCGAGTAGCAGTGGCAGTGGTAGTGGCGTCGCATCACATTACCACTCCCGAGTGGCAGTGGCAGTGGTAGTGGCGCCGCATCACATTACCACTCCCGAGCGGCAGCGGCAGTGGTAGTGGCGCCGTATCACATTACCACTCCCGAGCGGCAGTGGTAGTGGCAGTGGCGCCGCATCACATTACCACTCCCGAGTGGCAGCGGCAGTGGTAGTGGCGCCGCATCACATTACCACTCCCGAGTGGCAGCGGCAGTGGTAGTGGCGCCGCATCACATTACCACTCCCGAGTGGCAGTGGCAGCGGCAGTGGTAGTGATAGTGGCGCTGCATCACATTACCACTCCCGAGTGGCAGTGGCAGCGGTAGTGGCGTCGCATCACATTACCACTCCCGAGTGGCAGTGGCAGTGGTAGTGGCGCCGCATCACATTACCACTCCCGAGCGGCAGTGGTAGTGGCGTCGCATCACATTACCACTCCCGAGTGGCAGTGGCAGCGGTAGTGGCGCCGCATCACATTACCACTCCCGAGCGGCAGCGGCAGTGGTAGTGGCGCCGCATCACATTACCACTCCCGAGCGGCAGTGGTAGTGGCGCCGCATCACATTACCACTCCCGAGTGGCAGCGGCAGTGGTAGTGGCGCCGCATCACATTACCACTCCCGAGCGGCAGCGGCAGTGGTAGTGGCGCCGCATCACATTACCACTCCCGAGCGGCAGTGGTAGTGGCGCCGCATCACATAACCACTCCCAGTGGCAGTGGCAGCGGCAGTGGTAGTGATAGTGGCGCTGCATCACATTACCACTCCCGAGTGGCAGTGGCAGCGGTAGTGGCGTCGCATCACATTACCACTCCCGAGCGGCAGCGGCAGTGGTAGTGGCGCCGCATCACATTACCACTCCCGAGCGGCAGCGGCAGTGGTAGTGGCGCCGCATCACATTACCACTCCCGAGCGGCAGTGGCAGTGGTAGTGGCGCCGCATCACATTACCACTCCCGAGTGGCAGTGGCAGCGGCAGTGGTAGTGATAGTGGCGCTGCATCACATTACCACTCCCGAGTGGCAGTGGCAGCGGTAGTGGCGCCGCATCACATTACCACTCCCGAGTGGCAGTGGCAGTGGTAGTGGCGCCGCATCACATTACCACTCCCGAGTGGCAGTGGCAGCGGCAGTGGTAGTGATAGTGGCGCTGCATCACATTACCACTCCCGAGTGACAGTGGCAGCGGTAGTGGCGCCGCATCACATTACCACTCCAGAGTGGCAGTGGCAGTGGTAGTGGCGCCGCATCACATTACCACTCCTGAGCGGCAGTGGCAGCGGTAGTGGCGCCGCATCACATTACCACTCCCGAGCGGCAGCGGCAGTGGTAGTGGCGCCGCATCACATTACCACTCCCGAGTGGCAGCGGCAGTGGTAGTGGCGCCGCATCACATTACCACTCCCGAGTGGCAGTGGCAGTGGTAGTGGCGCCGCATCACATTACCACTCCCGAGTGGCAGTGGTAGTGGCGCCGCATCACATTACCACTCCCGAGTGGCAGTGGCAGTGGTAGTGGCGCCGCATCACATTACCACTCCCGAGTGGCAGTGGCAGTGGTAGTGGCGCCGCATCACATTACCACTCCCGAGTGGCAGTGGCAGCGGCAGTGGTAGTGATAGTGGCGCTGCATCACATTACCACTCCCGAGTGGCAGTGGCAGCGGTAGTGGCGCCGCATCACATTACCACTCCCGAGTGGCAGTGGCAGTGGTAGTGGCGCCGCATCACATTACCACTCCCGAGCGGCAGTGGCAGCGGCAGTGGTAGTGATAGTGGCGCTGCATCACATTACCACTCCCAGTGACAGTGGCAGCGGTAGTGGCGCCGCATCACATTACCACTCCCGAGCGGCAGTGGCAGTGGTAGTGGCGCCGCATCACATTACCACTCCCGAGTGGCAGCGGCAGTGGTAGTGGCGCCGCATCACATTACCACTCCCGAGCGGCAGTGGCAGTGGTAGTGGCGCCGCATCACATTACCACTCCCGAGCGGCAGCGGCAGCGGTAGTGGCGCCGCATCACATTACCACTCCCGAGTGGCAGTGGCAGTGGTAGTGGCGCCGCATCACATTGCCGGTGACCTTGCCTTTCAGAGCCGATTACCCGGTGACCTTATCGCGCCACCATGGCCGACTGACGCGCACGTCGGCACTAACGGCGCCCTACCCGTGTCCGGAATGCAGTGTCATCGATAAACGGGGCATATGGTGGTGCGGGTGCGGGGGGAGGCATGTGTTAATCGCCGACAGCACTTGCACTCAGAGCTCGTGAAATGAGTGTGACGTCATCAAACGAGCACCTTGCACGCTCAGTTCTTGTTCTGGAAATGGAAGTCAGTGGTCGGCTTACGAGTTTGGCTTGCGATGTCGCTTCAAGGTGACCCACATTTTGACGTTTTCATTTACATCAGAACAAAGTAGACGCAGTGAAGAACTGTGCTCAATAATAAATGTTGATAGGCATTGATTGCATGCTTGGCAACCATCAGTCATGATTATTACCAATATTTACTGTCAAGATTGCATTCTTAAGCTCAAGTGTATGCATTGTTAGCGACATATGCTACAAGCAGGGGCGAATCCAGGAAGTTGAATAGGGAGCGAGAGGGCACCATCGGGGACAACTTGGTTTAGCGATGAGGGGTACTCGATCGTGCTGAAAGGACGCCTTTTCGTCTCAAACGGGCGCCTGCTCCTCCTGTGTCTGCCTTCTGCTTAAATTCACTGGGGCCACATACCACCAGCGGCCCCTCCTCCCCTGTGGCCGCCCCTGGTTACAGGCATTATACATATGGACAGGGAGCAAATAGTGATGACCTGCCTGCACCCTTAGTCCTAGTGATGCACCTTCACATCGGCGTCGGCAACATGACAGACGGCGGGGCACGTCCTCCCTGCCGAACCGAGTGAAATTTAACCCCATTGCGGTAGGGCTCATTTAAACATAAATCTGTAAGAAGGTCGGATTCCGCCCCCACCTCCACCTGAGATCTCGGAATATGTTGGGTCAATTTAAAACAGAATAGCCCAAGATAATTATACTGGTCTGATGTACACATATTGCATGTCAAAATGACAAACTTTCCGCAATGGTGAAGTCAGAAAGCAAAAGTGGGGACGGGGAGATGGATCAATCACATTTGGGCAAGCTTGTATTTTATACTGGTATAATTGTACATAGTTGTGTACGTATCATCCTCAATGATCCAAATCCCAAAATGATGTCAATACATACACACGCATGCAATACATGCAACAGACAATGGAGTTGTCATAGCCTAATTAGGGGAGAGGGGTATAAGTTGTCTTTGTTTCGGGCTCTTCTTCGCAGTCAGTGCCACAAACGCCTAGCATTTCTGTCATTTCTTACATAATATCAATACCCACCGTGAATATTTTGTCCAGAGGCGTCGAAAGGAATTAGAACAAGGAAGGACCCTGATGGGCTTGAGTGGGAAGACTGCAATTGTTATGAATTCGGAAATTATGAAGGCTCCGTCACTGCTTGTGACATATACCCCATTATTGTGCCACTGCCTTTGAGTAAACACTGGGGACTGATATGTGCCTGTGGCGGTCCAGTTCTCATATTCAACCGTATACAGCTTTCTGAAATATCCTAGCCATTTATTTTCCTGGATACGACCAGGGTGTAATATGCAACTTAGGGTGCTGGCCCTGAAGTATAACATGAGCCAGGATACGTCAGGAGTATCATGAAATAATGCAATAAAGCCAACTTTCTCATGACAACGTAACCGACACCACCTCCGTAAAGAATCTGTCCAACGGCCAGCACCCAGCACCCTCCCGTCCCCAATCGCCAAAACCCGAGGCGACGCCCGCGCATCTACCTTCAACTGCTGATAAATAGCGTCAGCATTGATCTTCTCTTGGTGGACTACACTGTACCCGATCTGTTCTGCATAGTTTCATATTGCAACAAGATACCTAGTAAAAATGGACCGTGCATGATGCTCTAGCGTTGCTGCTGTGGGACATGGTGCTCAGCAAGTCACAGTGGGTACCACTTATATGTGTCTCTGACTTCTGCTTATACATATATCTGCCGCTGCATGCAGCACAACTCTGTACCGTCTGTAAACAGTGGGTACATTCATTGAGCAAATCATGCAAAATACAATTCAGCTTAGCACAAAATAACAATGTATGAGCACAACCATAACAGGAAATCATTGAATATAATATCATGGACACTTGCGCAGCAACAAGCATAGTGGATATGGGCCTCCCAAATGCGTATGTATTTCCATCTCAGTTGCCTTAATATTGTTTTTTTTAAACACCATTGTGAGCTATGACTGCTAAAGAAAGGTCTTGCAAGTACTCAGCTGTATGACATGATAAAGCATTGGAACCCGAGGAAGAGGATACAGGCCAGCAGTGACGCAGAGATGATTTTCCTTAGGGGAGGTCCAACCCCCAAAACATGCACTGACACAGGAACATGTTTCGGTGTGCGAAGGGCGCCCACAATTTAGGATTTTTCGTGGTGAAAATCTCAAAATTCCTTGCTTGATCTAGTGTATTTTTGGTTACTATGGGAGTGAGTGGGACCACATTGTCTGCGCTTCGGCAGGCTAGCAGGCTGATCATTGCTCGCATAGCAAATCACTCCACGAGTACCATTTTGGAGTGACATGGAGTGGAACCGCATTGGCGAAAATTGCCCCGTGATTGGTGTCGCATTTCACCCACGTCGGGGAATTTTAGGACGCAGACGCAGTCTACAAAATGGTTACAAAATGATCGCATATCAATATAATCGTAAGTGGAGGATCGCAGTCAACGTTTGTGGGGAAAATTGCGCTTGCTTTTCCCGGCATTCATCCTGTGCTTGATTGAGACTAATGACGTGCATACGCAATTTGCCCCAGTCGGCGTCCACATACCCCGTGGCAAATGTCAGCAGCACGGGTGTGGCGTAGGCCACACCTGCCCCATGCGGCGTCCTCCACCCACGTATCTAATGTACGCTTGATCTGCGCTGGTATCGACGATCTAACACATCACGAAAACCCGATAGATGGTGGACGGTACCGTAGCTGAGCTGCGGAATCTTCTATACAAAACGTGACCGACAGCTAAAACACTGGTCAGGACCATTCGCCCGTTTTATCGGCGTCATTGGGCGACAAGGTGGGCCTGTCCTCAATGGCGCCGACCAGTGGGCGACTCAATTCGTGGGCGACTCAATTCTTGGGCGATGCCACCTTGTGATTCGTGGGGCACCAGTACCTCACAGACAACTGGTTGATTGTTCGAGTATAGGAGGGGTACATCGACTGCAGCGGCCATGCAGCCCGCTGACAACTGACCGGGGCATGCTGCGCACTTTTAGCGATCCAGGATGCGCTATGGATGCGAGCCGTTCTCTCGACCGGAAATAATTTGAAGAACTCGATGTGAAGGAACTGAGACTGGAAGAGCTGACATTCACGGACCGGATGGTGGAGGCAGGTATCACGCAGCAAACTCTGCTCAGCATACAACCGTGGTTCATCAAGCCACCCCAGCAAGCACTCGTGCAGCTTAAACAGGAAAACAAAAGAAAAGACAATTATGCAGTGGATGTCCATGGAAGGAGTGTCGCGCCAGTTCGCCACCATATTGACGGCGCAACTCACCCCATTCCAGTCCAACGCGTGTTTGGTGCGAAGAAAACTTCGGCTGCATCACGGCCATTTGTTTATTTATTCATACTTCATACTTCGTACTGCTGGCTTTCGAGGGCTTGCTTACTTAATCAATTGGCAACCGAAAACAGGAAACCGAGAATCAGCAGGCGAACTGATCAAATAATATAGGTGGCAGCCAATCGTGTAGAAAGACCAACCAACTTCAGTGGGCCGGTACCACGCCTTGCTGAAACAACCACGGACGGATCCAGCAAGTTTCATGGTGGAGGCACATTTCTTCGGAGGGGCGTCTTTGGCGAAACAAATTCGTTCGGAGGTCGTGGGTGTTGTCCTCAAGCATACTCGAAGGGTGCCTTTTCGTCCGAAATAGACACCTCTTCCCAAGAAAGGGTTGAAAGGCCGACAAAATATCTTGAGCGGCGGGGGAGAGGCCGTGCACTTCCACCTCCAACAGGGACACCTTTCCATGGTGGTGGGGAACACTCGCCTGGTGCCTCCCCTCTGTTTTCACCTCTAGTGACAATCAAAAGTTGGCTTCAAAATTTACATGCATTCTGACCTGTCGGCGCTTCGAAATGATCTTGGGCACGTTGAACGACTGTTCCGGATGTATGGTCGAATTCTAGTTGAACACGTATGATTATGGAAGAAGTCGACGTCCATCGAGCGACATGCTTATTTTGTTGCCAACTCGACCCTAATGCCTTGTAATTTCCCCCAGATAAGGTCCCCCAGCTTAGGTTAGCCCAGCTGGCGGATTATATCGGGTTACTTCAGTCCATGTCACCAGCGATATAGTATCGGTGTAGAAATGTCGTTGGCATCAACGAATCAGTTTGCGATTTTGCATCGTGACAACAGCAGCAATTTGTGATCATGTGGCATCCGCTCTTTCTATTACAGTATCGAGTCATCGTGTTTTCTGATATTGATACCAGGTGGACTATCGAAAAATTAAATGGCACACAAAATATTGCTGTTGGAGGACCCAAATATACTTCAAAATTACCTAAACATTTAGGCGTTATGCTTTGTCGGATTGGCGCCCTATTGCTTGCCGAAAATGTGTGCATATACGTCTGCGTGAGGGAGGGGGCATATACTTAGCTCTTCGTCAAGGGCACTTTGATGTACCAATAGGGCACGCTGGTCTGTAGAAAGGTTGGATTTTTATTCGGTGCCCCCCCCCCCTCTGGTGAAGCAAACTCGTAGTTGCTGGTGGCACACTTGGACAGGACTTGGAGGGGGCACTTGGACCTCAGTTTTTCATGCGATAGAAGTAGATAGATGATAATTGTCCTGCAATAGAAGTAGATACTTTAATTACTAGATGATAAACAAACATGTTGGAAAGAAAACTCCACAGGGGTGTGTCTCCCTGGCACCGCCTCCTGTTTTCTGGAGTTGTTCCATAGCTCGCAGCTCGCCGCCATGTGTTCCATAGCTCGCAGCTCGCCGCCATGTGTTCCATGTACCATCAGCTCGCCGCCATGTGTTCCATATACCACCAGCTCGCCGCCATGTGTTCCATGTACCACCAGCTCGCCGTCATGTGTTCCATATACCACCAGCTCGCCGTCATGTGTTCCATATACCACCAGCTCGCCGTCATGTGTTCCATATACCATCAGCTCGCCGTCATGTGTTCCATGTACCATCAGCTCGCCGCCATGTGTTCCATGTACCATCAGCTCGCCGCCATGTGTTCCATGTACCACCAGCTCGCCGTCATGTGTTCCATATACCACCAGCTCGCCGCCATGTGTTCCATGTACCATCAGCTCGCCGCCATGTGTTCCATATACCATCAGCTCGCCGCCATGTGTTCCATGTACCATCAGCTCGCCGCCATGTGTTCCATATACCATCAGCTCGCCGCCATGTGTTCCATGTACCATCAGCTCGCCGCCATGTGTTCCATGTACCATCAGCTCGCCGCCATGTGTTCCATGTACCATCAGCTCGCCGCCATGTGTTCCATGTACCATCAGCTCGCCGCCATGTGTTCCATGTACCATCAGCTCGCCGCCATGTGTTCCATATGCCATCAGCTCGCCGCCATGTGTTCCATATACCATCAGCTCGCCGCCATGTGTTCCATATACCATCAGCTCGCCGCCATGTGTTCCATATACCACCAGCTCGCCGCCATGTGTTCCATATACCATCAGCTCGCCGCCATGTGTTCCATATGCCATCAGCTCGCCGCCATGTGTTCCATGTACCATCAGCTCGCCGCCATGTGTTCCATATGCCATCAGCTCGCCGCCATGTGTTCCATATACCATCAGCTCGCCGCCATGTGTTCCATGTACCATCAGCTCGCCGCCATGTGTTCCATGTACCATCAGCTCGCCGCCATGGTTCCATGTACCATCAGCTCGCCGCCATGTGTTCCATACCCAGCTCGCCCCAGTGTTCCATGTACCATCAGCTCGCCGCCATGTGTTCCATGTACCATCAGCTCGCCGCCATGTGTTCCATGTACCATCAGCTCGCCGCCATGTGTTCCATATACCATCAGCTCGCCGCCATGTGTTCCATAGCTCGCAGCTCGCCGCCATGTGTTCCATGTACCATCAGCTCGCCGCCATGTGTTCCATGTACCATCAGCTCGCCGCCATGTGTTCCATATACCATCAGCTCGCCGCCATGTGTTCCATGTACCATCAGCTCGCCGCCATGTGTTCCATGTACCATCAGCTCGCCGCCATGTGTTCCATATACCATCAGCTCGCCGCCATGTGTTCCATATACCATCAGCTCGCCGCCATGTGTTCCATATACCATCAGCTCGCCGCCATGTGTTCCATGTACCATCAGCTCGCCGCCATGTGTTCCATATGCCATCAGCTCGCCGCCATGTGTTCCATGTACCATCAGCTCGCCGCCATGTGTTCCATATGCCATCAGCTCGCCGCCATGTGTTCCATGTACCATCAGCTCGCCGCCATGTGTTCCATGTACGATCAGCTCGCCGCCATGTGTTCCATGTACCATCAGCTCGCCGCCATGTGTTCCATATGCCATCAGCTCGCCGCCATGTGTTCCATGTACCATCAGCTCGCCGCCATGTGTTCCATATGCCATCAGCTCGCCGCCATGTGTTCCATATACCACCAGCTCGCCGCCATGTGTTCCATATACCATCAGCTCGCCGCCATGTGTTCCATATGCCATCAGCTCGCCGCCATGTGTTCCATGTACCATCAGCTCGCCGCCATGTGTTCCATATACCATCAGCTCGCCGCCATGTGTTCCATATACCATCAGCTCGCCGCCATGTGTTCCATGTACCATCAGCTCGCCGCCATGTGTTCCATGTACCATCAGCTCGCCGCCATGTGTTCCATGTACCATCAGCTCGCCGCCATGTGTTCCATAGCCCAGCTCGCCGCCATGTGTTCCATGTACCATCAGCTCGCCGCCATGTGTTCCATGTACCATCAGCTCGCTGCCATGTGTTCCATGTACCATCAGCTCGCCGCCATGTGTTCCATATACCATCAGCTCGCCGCCATGTGTTCCATAGCTCCATAGCTCGCCGCCATGTGTTCCATGTACCATCAGCTCGCCGCCATGTGTTCCATGTACCATCAGCTCGCCGCCATGTGTTCCATATACCATCAGCTCGCCGCCATGTGTTCCATGTACCATCAGCTCGCCGCCATGTGTTCCATATACCATCAGCTCGCCGTCATGTGTTCCATGTACCATCAGCTCGCCGCATGTGTCCATTGCTCGCCGCCATGTGTTCCATATGCCATCAGCTCGCCGCCATGTGTTCCACAGCTCGCCGCCATTGTGTTCCATGTACCATCAGCTCGCCGCCATGTGTTCCATATACCATCAGCTCGCCGCCATGTGTTCCATATACCATCAGCTCGCCGCCATGTGTTCCATATACCATCAGCTCGCCGCCATGTGTTCCATATACCATCAGCTCGCCGCCATGTGTTCCATATACCACCAGCTCGCCGTCATGTGTTCCATATACCACCAGCTCGCCGTCATGTGTTCCATGTACCACCAGCTCGCCGCCATGTGTTCCATGTACCACCAGCTCGCCGCCATGTGACTGTCCGGTGGCGGCCTGAACACCAGAACACCTACAGAGACGGCGCCGACACCGCCATCTATACCAGCCGTCACCACTCCGAGCGCCACCTATGGACGAACACCGTGCACTATGCCATTGCGCAAATAGAGTATGCAAACTAGTGTACGGCGCAGCTTGTGAGTGATGACCAGTGCGGAAAGAAATGAGTGCAGAGTGGCCAGAAGTGTCGCGACTAGGTCACGCAGGCCTGCTTTTTCTCATGTGAAGTTGGAGCATTCAGGAAACATGTATCTGCATAAAGTGCGGGCGCCACGTGCCCGTGACGACGTCCTGGCTGAACACCAACGGGGAATGATCCGAGGTGTGGCTAAGCTGTGGAGTTGAGAGAAGGGCTGGCGAGAGAAAGGGAGGAGTTTAACAGAACTGCTTGACAATTTGCTGGTAACTCGATTTAAGATTGGTACGATGCATAGCATGACTTTTAATCATAAACTATAATTACAAGCCCAGCATTCTAAGCCCGACCGATCCCACACCCGTACCCATGAGGCCCAAGTCCAGTGGCGCAGCCAAGATTTTCCTCATCCAACCCGACGCAGTCACGGAATGTAGGATATCGATAGGAAATTCTGGATATCATGGCACGTTTTATCTGGTCCTGTAATCCCATATATATCTGCAGAAAGACTGGGTCACTGATATTCATAGATCGTACATTACCATCAGTAGTTTCCGTCTTTATTTACCCAAACACAGAAATCGTCATTATTTCCATCACAGCGGTCAACATAGCTGATTGGTGGGTAGATTAGGTTAACCCTACCTAATACCGTGGTGTAATTAACAACAGTTGCTGAATTGCACTATGCCAATACGAATATCCTACCAATAGCATAAGACCACATATTACATTCTGGAGAACTGGCACAAATTAAGATGCTGATAAGGAAGTTGTACTTATGTCAGCCTAGCCCAACTAAGCATATCTACCACTTCCCTGGTGGAAACACTCCATGCATTAACGGGTTCTTCCTAAACAGGTATGATGATCGTTCAGACATCGCCCAAGAGAATGTCACCACTTGCGTAAACCAAGAGTCTCCCTCCATCATAATTTTCAAAGAAGTTGCAAGCTAACATACTACATTAGCTGATTCTGAAACCGATTGACCCTGACCTAACATGTATTACTTACTTCTACCCGACCAGGTGCATCTTTCATGGCTTTTTGTACCTTTACAACTGGAAGACTTTGTCTGTAGTCAGATGAGCGATAACATCTGCAGGGACGCGTGAGCTAAACAGGATGGCACTTGAAAAATTATATGACGACTTCTCATATCTCACCAAATGTCCACTGCACGTGCATCTTAGTCCGCATAGTTATATCCTTAGTCATAGTCTATACGTTTATCATAGTTATGAAGTCTTCATAGCTCTGATGTCAAGCATGAGTCAAAATGGAAGACGCCAAAAACAAGCTGATGGTATTCATGATATTATGGACATTTTGCAATACTTCTAAGATGCATTATTGATGTTCAATAATTAAATCAACTTCTTGGAATGACCTGTTCAAATCAATTATGAGTTGCAGAACACGTGGTTTCAGGGAGAAGTTTGCATCTTCCATATACCGTTCACAAAAACAAAAACAAAAAACAAGTAGAAGCACCAAAAATTGGACATCAGACCCGGTCCGGCCCATGCCTATATCTATGTTCGGCCCATGCCTATATGTATGTCCGGCCCATGCCTATATCTATGTTTGTCCCATGCCTATATATATGTCCGGCCCATGCCTATATCTATGTTCGGCCCATGCCTATGTCTATGCACGGCCCATGCCTATATATATGCACGGCCCATGCCTATATCTATGTCCGGCCCATGCCTATATCTATGCATGGCCCATGCCTATATATATGTCCGGCCGATGCCTATATCTATTTCCGGCCCATGCCTTTATCTATGTTCGGCCCATGCTTATATCTATGTTCGTCCCATGCCTATATCTATGCACGGCCCATGCCTATATCTATACACGGCCTATGCCTATATCTATGTCCGGCCAATGCCTATACCTATGTCCGGCCCATGCCTATATCTATGTCCGTCCCATGCCTATATCTATGTTCGGCCCATGCCTATATCTATGTCCGGCCCATGCCTATATCTATGTCCGGCCCATGCCCATATCGATGTACGGCCCATGCCTATATCTATGTCCGGCCAATGCCTATATCTATGTCCGGCCCATGCCTATATCTATGTCCGGTCCATGCCTATATATATGCCCGGTCCATGCCTATATCTATGTCCGGCCCATGCCTATATCTATGTCCGGCCGATGCCTATACATATGTCCGGCCCATGCCTATATCTGTGTCCGGCCCATGCCTACATCTATGTCCGGCCCATGCCTATATCTATGTCCGGCCCATGCCTATATCTATATCCGACCCATGCCTATATCTATGCAAATGTGGGCGCGGCCCTACCCATATCCTGGCCAGGCCCTAAGCCAGGGCCGGGCCTGCACGGACCAATTCCAACTCCGGTTCAAACACTGTTACGTTTCGATCCTTGGCAAAGGTCAAATTTAAATGAAGATAAATATAAAATCAAGTACGCCAGTACCTTGAACTTGGACCTTGAACTTGGACCTTGAACTTGGACCTTGAACTTGGACCTTGAACTTGCACCTTGAACTTGGACCTTGACTTGGAATGTACCTGACGTCTTTGGTAGCACAAATATCACGTGCAGAATGTTTGGTGCCGACACCGCCACATTCATCACAACAAGCCCAATAACCGCATCACGTCGACCGGATGCCATTCGACAATTATGGCCTTCCACGTACCGAAAAACATGAGGCGACGGGCGATAAAAAAGTATGTCATTTGACGTGCATACTAGCTCCGTTTCCACTATTCAAAGGTGAAAACGCGCATTCTACACTAAAGCTTAATTCGTATGTCCAAAGGCGTCCGTTAATTTCATATATTCCTGCCGAGCACTGCTTATCGGAGGCCAAACAGGAACAAGAGGAGCCTACACTTACGACCGTACGATCACCTTTCAAGACGACTGTGGCGTTCGCGACCATTTTCCTGGTTGTCCCACCTCCACCTCCACCGCAACAGCCACATTTCCACCTTGTCCATCCACCATCCACCATCCCGCATTACCCGATAACCCCGCCAACACCAGTACCAGGAACGGGTGGAGCAATTTTCGCGAGGGGTACATTTCCTCTAGGATTACAGGATATTACAGCAAAAATTCGTTGAGAATGAGGAGGTGCTCTCGGGAACACTCAAGAGTACCCTTCTCGTCTCAAATGCTCGAGCATTACAAAAGGAGCACCACTTCATGTTGTGAAAATAGCACATTCGGCTGATAAATCCGCCGAGCATGGGGAGGGGGGGGGGCGACTCGAACCTTCCTGAAGGGGGTGCATTTTGCGGCCAGAGCGGCGGAAGGGGAGTCACCTTTCCATGGTGGAGGAACACGCCATCATTCCTCCCCCTCTGCATCCGCCCTTGACACGACTCAGTGACGGGCCTCATTGGCGCCGTGAAGCGCCACCTGGCTTCTGTGCGATGCTCAGTCCCCCTCCCTGTACCCGCCCCTGACACGACTCACGGTGACGGGCCTCATTAGGGGCCGTGAAGCGCCACCTGGCCACTGTGCGACGCTCAGTCCCCCCTCCCTGTACCCGCCCCTGACACGACTCACGGCGACGGGCCTCATTAGGGCCGTGAAGCGCCACCTGACTTCTGTGCGACGCTCAGTCCCCCTCCCTGTACCCGCCCCTGACACGACTCAGTGACGGGCCTCATTAGGCCGTGAAGCGCCACCGGCCACTGTGCGACGATCAGTCCCCCTCCCTGTACCCGCCCATGACACGACTCACGGCGACGGGCCTCATTGGCGCCGTGAAGCGCCACCTGACTTCTGTGCGACGCTCCGTCCCCCTCCCTGTACCCGCCCCTGACACGACTCACGGCGACGGGCCTCATTAGGGCCGTGAAGCGCCACCTGACTTCTGTGCGACGCTCAGTCCCCCTCCCTGTACCCGCCCCTGACACGACTCACGGCGACGGGCCTCATTAGGACCGTGAAGCGCCACCTGGCTTCTGTGCGATGCTCAGTCCCCCCCTGTACCCGCCCCTGACAGACTCACGGTGACGGGCCTCATTAGACCGTGAAGCGCCACCTGGCCACTGTGCGACGCTCAGTCCCCCCCCTGTACCCGCCCCTGACACGACTCAGTGACGGGCCTCATTAGGCCGTAAGCGCCACCTGGCCCCGACGATCAGTCCCCCTCCCTGTATCCGCCCCTGACACGACTCAGTGACGGGCCTCATTAGGGCCGTGAAGCGCCACCTGGCTTCTGTGCGATGCTCAGTCCCCCTCCCTGTACCCGCCCCTGACACGACTCACGGTGACGGGCCTCATTAGACCGTGAAGCGCCACCTGGCCACTGTGCGACGATCAGTCCCCCTCCCTGTATCCGCCCCTGACACGACTCAGTGACGGGCCTCATTAGGGCCGTGAAGCGCCACCTGGCTTCTGTGCGACGCTCAGTCCCCCTCCCTGTACCCGCCCCTGACACGACTCACGGCGACGGGCCTCATTAGGACCGTGAAGCGCCACCTGACTTCTGTGCGACGCTCAGTCCCCCTCCCTGTACCCGCCCCTGACACGACTCAGTGACGGGCCTCATTAGGGCCGTGAAGCGCCACCTGGCTTCTGTGCGATGCTCAGTCCCCCTCCCTGTACCCGCCCCTGACACGACTCACGGTGACGGGCCTCATTAGGACCGTGAAGCGCCACCTGGCCACTGTGCGACGATCAGTCCCCCTCCCTGTATCCGCCCCTGACACGACTCAGTGACGGGCCTCATTAGGGCCGTGAAGCGCCACCTGGCTTCTGTGCGACGCTCAGTCCCCCTCCCTGTACCCGCCCCTGACACGACTCACGGTGACGGGCCTCATTAGGGCCGTGAAGCGCCACCTGGCCACTGTGCGATGTGCACACATCACCTGTGACGTGGACGCCCAAAAGGTCACTCGAACACGCGACCACCGTACCGATGATAGCGGACGAACTGTGACACAAAGGTCACGCAAAGGTCAAAGGCCACAAGGGTCGATGGTCGTGACGTGACGTGACAGGACCGCCCCGCCCCGCCGGCAGTCACTAAGCACACATTACCGCCCCGCTTAAGTACGCCACAGAGGTATGCATCAGGAGCATTGGTGTCCCGATGTGATTACATGAGCAGGCGGTCAGTGGTGCACCAGGGGGTACCCCGGAGAGCCGAGACAAAGAGCCCGTCAAACGTGGTGCGAGCCGTGCAGAGGAAGCCGCGCATCTTAGTTAGTTATTTGGGCTTGATTTGGACTTCATTTGGACTTTATTTGTGCTTTATTTGGGCTTTATTTGAGCTTTATTTGGGCTTTATTTGGGCTTTATTTGGGCTTTAGGGCTTTAGGTCGACAACTATGGCCACATTGCGCTCGGAAGCCGCTCATCCGCTGGCCTCGAAGGTAATGGCGAAATTGACGCGAAGGCACCATCACCACCCACGCGTTTCTCCTTACAACTTTGCCGGTCGCTCCCTGGGGAGCATCATCACCATCGCATCACAGAGTAGTGTCAGCCGTACTACATGACTGCATATCTTTATGTGCAACAGCCCGTCATCAGATGTGATGCTTCCGCTCGTCAGGAACACCGGTAGAGACAGTTGCGTTTCCACTGAATCCCTCCCCCGACCTCCTCCGGAAACCAATGAATGATGTGAAGAAAAATAAACTTGCAGTATGTGGATGTTCCACCATACAGCGACCTCAGGCTGCAAGCTTTAAGACAATCAAGGTACATGAAGTTGCTCAGTTCAGTTAAACGAAAGTTATTTCAGCTAAGTTAAAATTCTGCCCTGTTGCCGGATGAAACTAACCAGCTCACAATAAGCCCATAATGAGCCGATAATAAGCCTATAATAAGCCCGCAATTGGACCTGGACTCGCAGTCACTGGTCTGCCTGTACAACTCGGCACGGCGTCAGTCACTGGTCTGTCTGTACAACTCGGCATGGCGTTAGTCACTGGTCTGCCTGTACAACTCGGCATGGCGTTAGTCACTGGTCTGCCTGTACAACTCGGCATGGCGTCAGTCACTGGTCTGCCTGTACAACTCGGCATGGCGTCAGTCACTGGTCTGTCTGTACAACTCGACATGACGTCAGTCACTGGTCTGTCTGTACAACTGGGCATGGCGTCAGTCACTGGTCTGTCTGTACAACTCGGCATGGCTGCAGTCACTGGTCTGCCTGTACAACTCGGCATGGCTGCGCCAGTCACTGATCTGTCTGTACAACTCGGCATGGCATCAGTCACTGGTCTGCCTGTACAACTCGGCATGGCTGCGCCAGTCACTGGTCTGTACAACTGGGCATGGCGGCAGTCACTGGTCTGTCTGTACAACTGGGCATGGCGGCAGTCACTGGTCTGTACAACTGGGCATGGCGGCAGTCACTGGTCTGTACAACTGGGCATGGCGGCAGTCACTGGTCTGTCTGTACAACTGGGCATGGCGGCAGTCACTGGTCTGTCTGTACAACTGGGCATGGCTGCAGTCACTGGTCTGTCTGTACAACTGGGCATGGCGGCAGTCACTGGTCTGTCTGTACAACTCGGCATGGCGTCAGTCACTGGTCTGTCTGTACAACTCGGCATGGCTGCGGCAGTCACTGGTTTGTCTGTACAACTCGGAATGGCTGCAGCACGTCCTTAAACTCGGCATGCCAGTCACTGATCTGTCTGTACAACTGGGCATGGCATCAGTCACTGGTCTGCCTGTACAACTCGGCATGGCTGCGCCAGTCACTGATCTGTCTGTACAACTGGGCATGGCGGCAGTCACTGGTCTGTCTGTACAACTGGGCATGGCGGCAGTCACTGGTCTGTCTGTACAACTCGGCATGGCGTTAGTCACTGGTCTGCCTGTACAACTCGGCATGGCGTCAGTCACTGGTCTGCCTGTACAACTCGGCATGGCTGCAGTCACTGGTCTGTCTGTACAACTGGGCATGGCTGCAGTCACTGGTCTGTCTGTACAACTGGGCATGGCGGCAGTCACTGGTCTGTCTGTACAACTCGGCATGGCGTCAGTCACTGGTCTGTCTGTACAACTCGGCATGGCGTCAGTCACTGGTCTGTCTGTACAACTCGGCATGGCATCAGTCACTGGTCTGTCTGTACAACTCGGCATAGCTGCGGCAGAAGAAGTCGCAATCACTGGCGCAGCACAATGCTGCAGAGTGCTGAGTGGCGGGTCATAGGCAGAGGAGCAGCACGTTGTCAGACTGTCACGCACCCTGGACACCCTGGGCACCTGGACACCGGGACCCTGGACACCTGGACACATGGGCCCTGGACACCTGGACCCTGGACATCGGGACCCTGGACACGTGGACCCTGGAAACGTACTTTCTACCGATTGCGACATATTTTCCGGAGCCGGTAGCACCTACAAGGTGAAATTTTTCACGTGCGTTTGCGTTTTCCGTTACCAGTAAGCAAGAGTGTAAGGACATTAGCAAACGAGGTCTGATGGTTTCTTCTGGTTCTGCTGACATTTTGTTCTAAAGACACCAGCCACCCGCCAGCTGTTACAACTCCTGTGGACGGTCAGACATGTGACAGAGTTGGTAATTTTTGTTCTGCGGAGCGTTCAGGTACAAAACTTGCAACAATCGATCTGCTGGCGCAGGACGCGTTGGAGGTATGTGCAACATGACCTCGTTTTATGCAGCCGACCTTTCCTTCTACCATTTCCTTCTGGCCTAGTTTGCGCCTTTAACTCTGTCACATATCCTGGGATGTGAGTTTGGGAATTACAACACATGTGGTCATGGAGCACCAGAAGTGCAGCTACGTGGGCTGACTGTGTGTGGGGGGGGGGGGCGGATCCCCGAGAGAACAATTCAAATTATAATGTTCCTATTGAAAGCTGTCTAGCATTAACATTGGCCCCTTTTCACCGTCGAGCAGGGTCAGCGCGGGCAGCTCATATGGACGTTTCTCGTGCATAGGTCCATGCTCACGGTAGTAAACCCGTCCTTACTTCGCCCTCTCTCGGGACCAGCGTCCATCTGCGTGCTGAACGCATCCACGGCAATCGCACACCCCAGCGCGCCGACTAACTACCGGGAAACGCAACCGTAACCATAGCAACCTACCATACACGGAGACATTCTGACGTAAACAACACTTAGTACGCAATATGCACGACGACCTGTACGCACGCATCGATCCGAGTAGCATTGACGAGTCGGTGGCCGGGCGAGCAAACGTCCAGTTCATATGATACCATTGGATTCAGGGGCGGATCCAGAAGCCTGGATTAGGGGGAGGGGTTTTATCTCTGATTTCGAAAACAAAAAATTTCATCAGATTTGCACAGCTACCATTGGTCTTGTCTCCCTACGAAAATATTTATCTCCCAAAATGCTCTTAGATATTGCGAAAATGTAATTTTGGTGCCAAAAAATCGACGAAAGTAGCCCCCTAGGGGTATGGCCCCTTTATCACCCCCTGCATCCACCAATGCTTAAATTGCAGCTAGATACACTGCATCAACAACAATAGAAGTAGTCACCAGGAGCGACTGCGTGAAAAGTTTGCACATAAAATCGCGCTCTGTGACGAATTAGTAGAAGCTCCGTGGCGTCCATTGCACAAGATATGGCAACATGAACTGACGCTGGTGTTGTATCTGTGCTACCTGTCAGCCAACATTCTTCTACTACCCAGGTGGCGTCTTTCTATATTCCTTCCTTGTTATTGTGAATTCCTTGCCATGCGTTCTGACAAAGCATCCGTGGCTTTGTCGCAGTCAGTCAACAAGGGTGCATTCTTTTCTAGTTCCCATTGATAGGTCAGAATAACGAGTTAAATAGTCACTATGTAATGTCCACATGACCAGCTCGTACAGGCATTCGCATCATTTGTGAAGAAACACGCATCAGAATTCAAAACAGGAATGGATAATTGGCTACTTACTACGCATATTGCAAGTTTGTGGACAGGTCAGGTGACGCCATTCCCCACCGTATCGCGACATTGCGGAACACATCTTATTCACAATGAGCACTGCTGGTTCGGCCACGGGACCACCTGGACCACAGTGACACCGCCACGGGACCACATGGACCACAGTGACACCGCCACGGGACCACATGGACCACAGTGACACCGCCACGTGACCACATGGACCACAGTGACACCGCTACGGGACCACCTGGACCACAGTGACACCGCCACGGGACCACATGGACCACAGTGACACCGCCACGGGACCATATGGACCACAGTGACACCGCCACGGGACCACATGGACCACAGTGACACCGCCACGGGACCACATGGACTACAGTGACACCGCCACGGGACCACATGGACCACAGTGACACCGCCACGGGACCACATGGACCACAGTGACACCGCCACGGGACCACATGGACCACAGTGACACCGCCACGGGACCACATGGACCACAGTGACACCGCCACGGGACCACATGGACCACAGTGACACCGCCACGGGACCACATGGACCACAGTGACACCGCCACGGGACCACATGGACCACAGTGACACCGCCACGGGACCACATGGACCACAGTGACACCGCCACGGGACCACATGGACCACAGTGACACCGCCACGGGACCACATGGACCACAGTGACACCGCCACGGGACCACCTGGACCACAGTGACACCGCCACGGGACCACATGGACCACAGTGACACCGCCACGGGACCACATGGACCACAGTGACACCGCCACGGGACCACATGGACCACAGTGACACCGCCACGGGACCACATGGACCACAGTGACACCGCCACGGGACCACATGGACCACAGTGACACCGCCACGGGACCACATGGACCACAGTGACACCGCCTCAGCTCGCGCCCTGGTGGGACACGCTGGTTTCGCCATTCGGTCCTGGGCTACGCCGAAGCAGCAGACCAGCGAAGCGAAACAGTTGGCCGACATCTATGCCTGGCGTGTCCTTCCCTTTATTAGGTGGAAATATAACTCGTGGGCAAAGTGACTGACGGTAATGTCAGGCCAATAGCTCTCACAGTGCGGGAAATGTTTTTGTATGCCTCTTGTAGTGCTGAGGAGTAATTTTCACACACTCTCCCCAACTAACGTGTGGTATAAGCAAGATAAAGAGATGTCGTACCTGATGAAGTTCCTCGCCGTGGTGTTCTGACCTTGCTGCAGTGTTCTGACACTGGTCGTAGTGTTCTGACTCTTGTCGTAGTGTGCTGACCCTCGCCGTAGTGATCTGACCCTGGTCGTAGTGTTCTGACCCTGGCCGTAGTGTTCTGACCCTGGCCGTAGTGTTCTGACCCTGGTCGTAGTATTCTGACCCTGGCCGTGGTGTTCTGACCCTGGCCGTAGTGTTCTGACCCTGGCCGTAGTGTTCTGACCCTGGCCGTAGTGTTCTGACCATGGCCGTAGAACAAATGGGATTTGAGCTTCAATGTTGATGATATGCAAACTGAATACTTAGTCTACCACAGGGTGCACGGGTTAAAGTCAGGATAATAAAGATACTAATAAGGGTTAAAGTCGTGGTCAAGGTTAAATGCCTGGAACATGTGATAGCTACATAATTAGACAGTTTTCGAAACAGTTCAGCAAAGGGAAATCAGCGCCACCAAAGTCGGACCAAACATTTCCCGCACACTTAGAATGTTAACAAAATCGATGAAAAGCATTCCCTAAAGGTTTCGATAGGAAGCAACATGCCCTAAGTGAAGATATGGACTGTAATAAAATCAAAACCTAAATCCGTGTGCAAAATTATCCTGCTTAAGTCATTTTTACTTCGTGAATATCTATATTTTAGCCTCCGAAGCGCCTGGGATACATTCACACGTTTGCGAATTCGGGTCATATATAAGAAACCTAACCTGTTATTGACTTGAAGCTCGGGATATTTTTAGAAAAAATAACTTGGCACCACATATAATACGTACTTCAACAATGCCATTTTTGCTAAAATTAGGAGCGAAACAAACGCATATATTCTAGCTTTAACTTTCATTTGACCTACGAACCTGACCCGACGTCATATTTTATATTTTTGCATCTTTGTATCTGTCTTTGATCCTGCATCGATGCAGTCGCGTTTTGTCACTGTATCATTTGCGGCTTGCTTGTGAAAAAAGAAGTTTTAATGTCATCTAAGAAACGTTTTGAGGCGAAGTCATCACCAGCTTTTGATCCGCTCTAGTTCTGGTATGTAGCAGTAAGACAGTGCAACCAATATTTGTGCTACACAATGTGCGTTGACGAATCGTCGGAAGATGCCAAATTAGAAAGCAATATCATGGAACTCCTGGTAACTACTGAACCTTGTTCAGGAGTTACCTCAGGAAAACCTCAGGACGTCAAACTGACCCACACACACACTCGTACGTCGACGGCTAACCTAAATTAGGACGGACATCACTTTTGTACGCTGTACCGCAGGCAGAGGAGTCGGCCCACCTCTCCTGTGTTTCATCGATATATCACAAACGAGTACGGCTAGACCAATGTCATTTGACGGCTCTGTCACACATTGAAAGGCACATTGCATGCAAGAAAAGTTTTGAAATCTGTTGGTAAATATTGGAGCTGTGGAGGTGGAAAGTCGACCGACCGCCGCCGCCACAGTTCCATTAGGTGTGATGTTTAGTGGTGACCGACCGGCCCACCACTCACATTAGTGAGTGGTGGGCCAGTGCGGCGCGCCGGGCGAGTCCGCCGCAGCCGGGGGAGTCCGCCACAGCCGGGGGAGTCCTCCCCAGCCGGGGAGTCCGCCGCAGCTTGGGGAGTCCGCCGCAGCCGGGGGAGTCCGCCACAGCCGGGGGAGTCCGCCGCAGCCGGGGGAGTCCGCCGCAGCCGGGGGAGTCCGCCGCAGCCGGGGGAGTCCGCCGCAGCCGGGGGAGTCCGCCGCAGCCGGGGGAGTCCGCCGCAGCCGGGGAGTCCGCCGCAGCCGGGGGAGTCCGCCGCAGCCGGGGAGTACGCCGCAGCCGGGGAGTTCGCTGCAGCCGGGGGAGTCCGCCGCAGCCGGCAAGTCCACCACAGCTGAGGGAGTCCGCCGCAGCCGGGGGAGTCCGTAGCAGCCGGGGGAGTCCGCCGCAGCCGGGGAATCCGCCACAGCCGGGCGTCGGCTGTTTACCACGTCGTTAGGTCCATTACGCAGAATAATGACAATGGATAAGTTTTTCGGTGCGTTTGTTTGGTTAGAACTGAACTACAGGTCTGGTCAGGCCTTTGTCCGTGGCCACCACCCACCATTGGCGACCCGGAAATTTAATATCAGTTTTAGCGTCATCAGTTTCCTAGACCAAAGGTGAAGGATGCGGGGAGCGGGTGGATGCGCCGGTTTCTTCGCCGTCCACCGTTTCTTCGGTTTGGGCAAATGAAAAGTACGAATTGTTACATTTAGCATAGCAGTCATACGTTGACTAAACCTGTATTTGACCTCCGGGCCAAAACTCATGGCTAGATTTTGATGCCACAATTAAATTCAGAGACATTCAGCGCCAGTCAAGTGTCCAATGATGTCATCTCTAGACAAGCGTCAACACGTTGTCATTATCCCTATTACGGCGACACCACTGTAGCCAGAGTAATGTGCAGGCCACATGCCCCCTCACCCCACCTGAGATGTCAGCAGTTATCGTCCGCCTCACCCCACCTGAGATGTCAGCAGTTATCGTCCGCCTCACCCCACCTGAGATGTCAGCAGTTATCGTCAGATTGCCTCACGACGGCACGAAGGGCAGGCCAGCCATCGGGGTCGACGCGTACACGATTTCGAAAATGAAAATAACTAACAAGAGCGGAAATGCAAATACTAAAGTAGGTAACTTTTAGAATCCAGGTGCTATGCTGTGCCCATTTTTCTCATTGCTGGCCTTCATATTTGTATTGTTTGCATTTTCCCCAATGGTCCACTAACCCACTTAATGGAGTAGAATGAATGTTTCAGCACAATAATGCAGGAAGGGACCACACCATTTGGGGTGGGGAGTGGGGGTGGGGGTTACATAACGTCCGCTGACCTCCATATCGCTGGCACGAGCACTACTGTTAATCACCCTACTTTGTAATCTGATTTATCTTTGGGCCTTGACACATTTACCCACATGCATGGCGCAAAGCTCCTCATGAAGAAGTTGAGCAGGTGGATTTATATGTTGAAATCCTGGAATCAGACAGGAAGTTTTAATTCGCCATTCAATTCAGAGAATATATATTTTTCGTTTATCTTTGACATCAGAAACTCATTGTACTTTCCGGTTAGTTTGCGAAATTGTATGAAAGATCAATGCGTTTGCAGTCATTGTCAAACAGCCGTATTCAACATTCCAGCGGGAAAAAGGAGGGGATAATTTCCCGGAGGAAACACTGGGTGACAAAAGTCCAGCCCGAGCCTGTGTTCCCAGCTTCATTTGACCATACTCACCGCACCCACAGAAGACCCATGCATACTGAAGCGTCACTCACACGCCGTCTGCGGCACGCGCTTGCTGACATCCTGATTACAGCACGCTCGTGGCAGAAAGCGTGTCCTGTTGTTACCCTGGCAGGAGTCCAGATACAGTTAAGGATCGTGCCGGACCGCCAATTCTAATGGGATGCTGTCGGCATTCCAGGTCGCCTGCATTACACTGTAATGGTACCACGACGCTGCCTTGCGTGCGACAGGCACACCCCAGTGGGCTGTGTTCCAGAACTGCCCAAACGGCTGCCGGTAGTGTACCGCGCGCCAGCGAGCCATTCACACTCAAACGAGCCATTCTGCAGGCTCGCTGCAGACAGCGTGTTCTTGAGGTAAAGCACAGGGAAAGTGTAGGGCATGTGGGAGCAAGTGGTCTGGCACGTGCACACATTCCTACGGCCCGAGGTATGTCCTCGCATTGTCGGCCTCTCAACGTTGATCCGACCTTCAACTTGACGGCGACTACCCGACAAGACAGCCGTTTCAAGTCGAGGCGGGGGCACCCCTGTGGCAGTGAACCGGTCGCAGGTTAGACGGGAGGGGTGGCGTAGCCAAGGAGGCGACAAATATAGACAAATAGACGGCAGCCCTCCCCCTCCCCCTCTGAAGGGTCGGAGATGGTCCCCAAAGCGACCGCCTCGAGGAACCACGAGGGCCCCGCATCGACGAAAGGAGCCCCGGGCCGACGGAAGGGGTCCCGGACCGATGAAGATGGCCCCGAGTCAACGTAGGGTGCCCACGGAAAGATGTTGAGGGCCCTTGGTTGGACTAACGTTAAGTGCTTCTAGATCGACAGAGGGGGCCCCAGATCGCTGGAAGGGCCCCCGAGCAGACGGAGGGCCCCGAGCCAATATGAAGGGTCCCTGTGCCAACGACGTGGCCCAAGCCGAAGAAGGACCCTGGTCTGATGGACAGAGTACAAGCGTTTGAAAAGGGGCCTCCGGCTTGCCGGAGGATGCCCTGGGGCGTCAGAGGGCCCCTGACACGACGGGGGCCCTAGCTTCCGGAGGACCTTGGCCCGTCAGAAAGGACCCTTGGGCCGTCAGAAAGGGTAGAGGGATGTGGCGCAAACCGTACATGGGCTTCTGGCTTAAATGGAGGGGACCCAAGCTGTCGAAGGAGGATCTCCGGCCTGATAGAGGAGGCCCTGGCACGCTGAGGAGGACCCCTGTGTCGACGGGAAGGACCTCAAGCCGCATGACTGTGATCGGCACCATAAAAGCAGGAAAGGGCCCTGGGGGATGACAAGGATCTCTGAGAGACAGAGAGGACTGGACTGGGATTCCCCTGAGGTTTCGAGCAGCCCCTAATGACGAACAAGTTCACGTGATATATTTATAAATTCCGGTTCCTGGCGATTGTTATGCGCACAAAAACCCTAATAACTTACTAACTAACTAACTAACTCCTGGCGATTGCTGTGAGGAATACTAAGGGCCAGCTTCAGAGCCAAAATGTTCCTGAAACCACAAGAACTTTCGACAACTGCGACGGGCTCTATCAGCTTGAGAGAGCCGTTGAGGGCTAACAGAGCACCCTGAGAGTTAAGGAGAGTCCCTGAGGCTAACGATGGTTGTGAGGAATACTGAGGGCCTGCGTCAGAGCTACAAAGCTTCAAGAGAATCTAGAAAGCATTCCAGGACTGGAAAGGGCCCCCAACAACTGGAGAGGGTCCATGACGATTGAAAATGTGCAAAGAACGCTAGAGAGGACTGGACGACTAGGATGCCCAAGTGCAAGGGGTCCTGGTGAGAAGAACAGGCCCCCTGAGATTCAAACTGAGTAACCAAAGGCTAGCGATGGTTGTGCAGACTACTGAGATCCAGTTTCAGAGCTAGGATGTCCTTGATAGCCCGAAAGGCTGTCGAGGACTGAGGAGAGCCCCTGAGAGCTACAGCGAACCCGGCTGTGATGCTCCTAAGGCCTGAAAGGATCACTGAGGGATGAACAAAGCCGCCTAAGAACTAAGGAGATATTTTCTAGAAAGTCTGGGCTTGTCTCAGAGCTACAGGCTTCCGCTGAACGCTAGACATGTTTGTCGATGACTGAGAATGGCACATTCAACTCAGATAGGGCTCCTGACGGTTGAATAGGTCCTGAGAGTCAGATAACTGGCAGATACCTCAGAAAGTCCTGCAGGATTCGATCACTATATTGTCAGAGGACTCCTATATTTAGGCATGTATATATTCATGTATACATACATGCATATATATATATATATAACTATATATGTATATACATATATATATATATAGATATATATATAGATATATATATATATATATATATATATATATATATATACATATCTATTTATATTGCGCCACCTATCACCTTGAGTGGGGGCGGATCCGAAGGGACACAGGGGGTATGTGCCCCTCCCCATGGAAAGATGACGCACCTCTAACTGGAAAAGACGTCCCCCGCCGAAACGCTCGAGTGCCACTCTTCATTTGTCAGCTCAGGTAGGCGCCCCCTAATGGCATGTAGACGTTCCCTCAGATTACCCCCTCCCCTGGCGAAATATTAGTACCGCAAGTGCAGGACATCACAGCCGGACATCACGGGGAAGGGGAAGCAGAAGAGGGGGCTGAAGGGTACGTGGAACTGAGTACCCCACATGTCAGCAGCTGAGGCACGCGACAAATGCGGCGACATGCCCCGTGACACACGGCAGTACTCATCACGTAGTTACTCATCACGTAGTTACTCATCACGTAGTTACTCATCACGTAGTTACTCATCACGTAGTTACCCATCACGTAGTTACTCATCACGTAGTTACTCATCACGTAGTTACTCATCACGTAGTTACTCATCACGTAGTTACTCATCACGTAGTTACTCATCACGTAGTTACTCATCACGTAGTTACTCATCACGTAGTTACTCATCACGTATTTACTCATCACGTAGTTGAGCAAGCGAATGACTTTCGATCCATTCGATCCAATGACGTGTACTTAAAGACGCCATTGTCGCAGATCGGTCGGGCCCGGCTCTGCCGCCAGTGTCACGGCCACCACGGTACATACCAGCCTACGGGCCTGACTCTGACGCCAGTGCCGCCGCCATCACGGTAGCAGCCGACCACTTCCACCACGTTGTCCGTTACCGAACGTTGTCGACCACGTTGTCCGTTACCGAACGTTGACGACCACGTTGTTCGTTACCGAACGTTGACGACCACGTTGTCCGTTACCGAACGTTAACGACCACGTTGTTCGTTACCGAACGCTACCGACCACGTTGTCCGTTACCGAACGATAACGACCACGTTGTCCGTTACCGAACGTTAACGATCACGTTGTCCGTTGCCGAACGTTGACGACCACGTTGCCGTTCCGACCAAGCTCACTGTGGTAGGCGGATACGTGGGAGAATGAATATAGAGCACTGGTCACGGAAACGTGACACGGGGCGACCGTTCTTATGTCACGGAAACGTGACACGGGGCGACCGTTCTTATAATGAGCACGGACAGACTGCTACATGTGTGGCAAAAAGAAGCAACCGAAAAGCAAGCGACCGAGCAACCGAAAAAGCACAGTTGATATTTGACTACCACAGGTTAATGTAGAAGTTAACCTCGTATGTGAGTTAATTTTAGTCGTTGCCAACGGTGCTAAGCATACGCAGAGCGAATGACGGCTACATTGTGCGCACCTGCGGTCAAAGCACATCGTATGTTCAGCATCAGCCCTGACCAACTCGCGGCAGTCCATTACGTGCTGTATGGCACCACGGCATCTGGCATTGTTGAGGCATTCACCACGGTATCTGGCATTGATCAGGCATTTACCACGGTATCTGGCATTATTCAGACATTCACCCATATCGAGAGCGCCGATACCCACATTACGGACGGTACGAAGCCACGGTATTTGAAATTATTCAGGCATGTGCCACGGTATGTGGCATTGGTCAGGCATTTACCACGGTATCCGGCATTATTCAGACATTCACCCGCATCGAGGCGACGATACCCATATTGCCGGACTGGCATCCAATTAATTATCCAATTATCAATGGCCGGTGAATAAGGGCCTTCGTGTGGACAGTGTTTATCACCACTCACTGCTTTACCCCTCCCCTTCGCCGAGCCTTCGCCGCGCGATGCTTTGTCGCGGGCAGTTGGGTCTTCGCTGTGCTTTGCGACATCAAATGTATCGTACCTGACAGAGACCGGCATCGTACCTGACAGAGACCGGCATCGTACCTGACAGAAACCGGCATCGTACCTGACAGAGACCGGCATCGTACCTGACAGAGACCGGCATCGTACCTGACAGAGACCGGCATTGTATCTGACAGAGACCGGCATCGTACCTGACAGAGACCGGCATTGTACCTGACAGAGACTGGCATCCAAAGCATACTCGTTTATCGGACATATCGCCTGCTTGTATTCGACGTTGAACGATTATTGAAATACATCACGGAATGCACTAAGACTCATCAAAGAGCTTCTCAGAAATGATGCATATCCGGCGGGTCAATCGGCGGTGTTCTAGGTTGAGTCAAACTTTCGTTCCGTTCTGTCAGATTCGTCTACATAATCTTACTAGACACATCATTTATAGTGAAAATCAAGCAACTTCAACCACGAATATGGTTGGACAAGATAACAAAAGCTTCGTTGATATGTGTACCAAGGTGGCGCCAATAGATGTAAGTAAGGCCGCTGACAACTCACTATTTCAATGGCATTTGAGGCCTGATACATTCAGCAACAAATTACCGCGTGAGCGTGATTGAAATCGTTGTCGTAGATATTTAGGTGCCACCTTGCGCAAACTTCTGGAATGATATTGGCAGAATATTTACACAAAATAACATCCACTTATGATACATGATACAAAGCTAAGTGAACTTATGTTAATGTTCTCACATCAAAGCGGAACGCCTTCGCCTTATTGGACGGCGAATATACGACACCTGCATAACTTCGCATGAAAGCATTCAATGTCGCAGCTACTGCTACAGGCCCTGGTCCGAGCATCAGAATGGCACCACCCACGGCGACCCCTCCCCTTCCGCGTGACCTGACCAACTTCCAGCGTGACCCAGGAACGTTCCGGGGCGCGCCATCGCACCAAGTTGTGACTGGAGGCAGATTAGCGGCGGCCTGGCGCGCCTCGACGCTCCGTGGTTCACTCTTGTTGCGCTCCACGGACCGATACCGGTTCTGGGAGCCGTATCGATGGGCAGTTCGAAGCATTTGGTGGCAGCGAAAGAAGCAGTTGGGATCAATGATGTGGAAAGTAAACCAACTCTGTAGCTCCAATCACTGTGTTTATACTACTTTCTTTACTTTCGTTCCCATGCTCATGATATTTCGATCTTATTACTTTTATATATATATATATATACAATAAATATGCCTGCTTGCATAAATATATTCATTGATATTTATATCTATGTTTTCATATTTATGCATGTACTTCTTCTTGACAAAAGTTCAGGACTGCACCTTAGGTGTCGAGTGCACAAAAAGTCAACAGGAATAATATCATAAGAGTCAAATGGATAAAAGTCAAGTGTGAAAGCAATTTCAATGAAAAACATACGGAAAATCTGTGCATAATGATAGCTGGTAGATACGTGCCATATTTGGACCAGCGCGGTACCTACCCCTTATCATTATGCATTCATTACGGAGTTTAAAAGGGCATAATTTGCATGTAGACAACATCCCTTTTAGAGCAGATGTCTCCACCTGACGTCGGCTCATCCGATGGCATGACCCCTGGATGCTTCGACCCGGGATGCAGGCAAAGGCGCAACCAGACGAGGAGGCACACCATCCCTTGTCCCTTTCCCTCAGCAAGTTGACGATCCATGCGTAGCCCTCAACGACGACAAATAGTTCCTAAAGGTACCCACAGAGTACCTTCACGTCTCGTTACATGGCTGGACCTTGCTTGGACCCACACAGATCTCAACTATTGACTCAAGCCCCACCCCTGCCCCTACCGTCCCTGCATTTCCCAAGAGCCTCTTCAGCTCCTCTCCAATCAGGCCGCGCCAACTCCTCTCACAAGGCCAATCCCCTCTCAGAATTCCCATCAATCTGAATTCTGCTCTCAAGATATTTTGAGCTCCCAGCGCCGTTCCGCTGTCCAGAATTCCTTTCGCCCTCCAGGATCCGTGAACTTTTCCGTCCTGTTCTCTCAGGACCTTTCAACACTTGAGCTCTCGGGAGACCCATTCGCTCTCCATGGACCGTTCAACTCCTCACCACCCTGCACCTCAATGGAGCCCTTCATCTACCTAAGGGGCATTCAGTGTTCGGGAGTCGTAAGCTCTTAGAACCTCTTCCGTAATCATGTGGCATTCTTACTTCTCATTGGCTCGTTCATCTCCCAGACTCCTTCAACTCTTAGCACATACTTTGGTGAGAGTATTGCAGGGAATATCCCCCTCTTCCCCACCAGCGAAAGCCGTATAGAGACAGATGCTATCAAACGCCGGGTTTAACTTCGAACCCTACTCCTTGAAGTTTGAGTGTCAATTGTGCTTGCTTAGCTTGTCCACATGGATTTTCCCCCAGTGTTCTCAATGTACAAAAGCAACGGAAAATGTCTCGCGGCGCCGTGTACCTAGGCTTGAACATCTCACGTTTGCTATTTTAGCTTTTTATTGTTTGGCTTTCGTCCAGTGAATTGTTGTTGGTTTGTCTTCTTTCCAATCTAACTGATAACATTTTGTGTGTGGTTGATCTGTTAGCGAGTCAGCTGCCTCGGCTATATTACGCCCATAGCAAATATGTTAATAAGTAGTTTAGAAATTAAACGAAATGTGCACAAAAGTGATGACAAAGAATGCGAGTAAAACACAAAGCCAATGAGGACAGGAGTAAGCAATGGAGATGGTGTGAGAATCATGAGCAGCAAGTTAGTGGATCTAAGCCCGGTCAATTGTGTAAAAAAGACATATGAGGTATGATTCACAGTGCTACACCGGCTGGATGGGAAGCTAGCCTGACCTGTGCCGACTACACCGGCTGGATGGGAAGCTAGCCTGACCTGTGCCGACTACACCGGCGGGAGGGGGAAGCTAGCCTGACCTGTGCCGACTACACCGGCGGGACGGGAAGCTAGCCTGACCTGTGCCGACTACACCGGCGGGACTGGAAGCTAGCCTGACCTGTGCCGACTACACCGGCACGAGGGGAAGCTAGCCTGACCTGTGCCGACTACACCGGCGGGAGGGGGAAGCTTGCCTGACCTGTGCCGACTACACCGGCGCGAGGGGAAGCAAGCGTGACCTGTGCCGACTACACCGGCGGGACTGGAAGCTAGCCTGACCTGTGCCGACTACACCGGCACGAGGGGAAGCTAGCCTGACCTGTGCCGACTACACCGGCGCGAGGGGAAGCAAGCGTGACCTGTGCCGACTACACCGGCGGGACTGGAAGCTTGCCTGACCTGTGCCGACTACACCGGCGGGAGGGGGAAGCTTGTCTGACCCGTGCCGACTACACCGGCTGGATGGGAAGCTAGCCTGACCTGTGCCGACTACACAGGCGGGAGGGGGAAGCTTGCCTGACCTGTGCCGACTACACCGGCGGGAGGGGGAAGCTTGCTTGACCTGTGCCCACTCTACGAACCGACGTGGAGACATGCACACCATGCACCGTAATGAAGTTGACGAGTTTCAAAACATGTGAGATATCCACTTTGGGGAGTTCACATAATATATCGGAAATATTTGATGCCTGAAAATATCCCTGTCGGATGGAATTGAAACGTGTGCATGAAATAAGGGCATGTTGAACCGTCACTACGGCCCCACAGTCCGTGCATCGTGTTTGTTTATTGGATGGTCCACGACGCACTGTGTGCACAATCACGGCTAATGGCGCCGTCGTTGTTTCACCGGTGGGCTGCGGGATTGCGAGGTGTTCTGAATAATGCGGGTGTTGAACCATCGTGTCCAGCGTCAACATTCCAACCACTCGGCCACCTCCGCCTGTGGGATTGAGTCGATCTCCTGCAGAGAGGCTGCACCTCAGACGAGGCTGGGTCGGGGCTGATGGTGGTTGTCTGGTGGATGAGACCATCGAGGCGATGATGAGCAGCAATGTCAAGCACCACTCAACATTCCAACCACTCGGCCACCTCCGCCTGTGGGATTGAGTCGACCTCCTGCAGAGAGGCTGCACCTCAGACGAGGCTGGGTCAGGGCTGATGGTGGTTGTCTGGTGGATGAGACCTTCGAGGCGATGATGAGCAGCAAAGTCAAGCACCACTCAACATTCCAACCACTCGGCCACCTCCGCCTGTGGGATTGAGTCGACCTCCTGCAGAGAGGCTGCACCTCAGACGAGGCTGGGTCGGGGCTGATGGTGGTTGTCTGGTGGATGAGACCATCGAGGCGATGATGAGCAGCAAAGTCAAGCACCACTCAACCGGAAAACGTCTCGATGTCGATGGCAAAAGTCCTGCTGAACGCCGGTGCTGCGGGTGTTCCCATTCTGCCACCCAGACTACGGCCTACTAGTCGGTTCGCTCCCTGTGCGACAAGCGTCACTGAAGCTATCCGAGACAATTGGGGTGTTGTGCTTGCCTTGCAGCAGAAAGACGCGCGAAACGGTGGGCGAAACACTAACGCACCGATGGCTGAGCTGCGCGAACACCTCCAACTGCCAAAAAGCTCAATACCGCATGCGAGTTGGTGCGCAACATGGCGCGCATGGCCTGCGTGTTGACGTGCAGCAGGCGGCTGCAGAGCATTCACAGCCGTCGGAGCCAGCTGACGATCTTTATCCCTTCCAGAAACCATAGATCGACTGAGCCGTGTCACATGCACTCTTGGACCCCGCTCGCAAGCGGATGGGTGTCCCGGATGGGCCCGCCACGTGGTGTGCTGGACGGTGACGATGCCGGGGCAGTGAGTAGCCTGCGGCCCAAAGGTCCCGGATGTCCCCGCCACGTGGTGTGCTGGACAGTGACGATGCCGGGGCAGTGAGTAGCCTGCGGCCCAAGCTGACCGCGACGGCAGGTCCCGGATGTCCCCGCCACCTGGCGTGCTGGACGGTGACGATGCCGGGGCAGTGAGTAGCCTGCGGCCCAAGCTGACCGCAACAGCAGGTCCTGAGCCACCCATCCCCCAGCTGCAGGAGGTCGCACACGTCGCGAGCGCGAGCTGGCTGGGCATCGTCGGGATCGACGGAGAGGCGTGCATGCAAACGGATCATCCAACGGGTGCAAAAACAGCATAAACATCCGCACTATGGCTGACATGAGGATTGTATCTGGAAAATAATGCAAGACGTTCTGATCTGGCCCTCATTGAGCACAACAGTAATTGTGCAGGTTGGTGTAAATTATGTAGGAAAAGCAAAAACAGAGGAAACAATGCAAGAGTATAGGGCTTTGATAGGTAGGTTAACTGTGAGTAGGAAACGAGGAATGGTAACATCCATCCTCCCTATGGTTAAGGCAAGCATAGAGTGGTACTCGAGGGCCATTGGGCTGAATACCAGGGTGGCCAAGATTTGTAAGGAACTTGGGGTGGGGTTCTTGGATTTGTGGGGGATTTCTGGGGGAGGACTGAAATGTTTGCATTAGATGGGTTACATTTGAGCAAGAGAGGAGTTGAATTGCTCAGCAATAGGTATGAGGAGGCTCTCATTAGGAAACAGGGAAACTAGGCAGGTCATGGGGGATGTAGCTGATAGAGAGAGAGGTCTTGCAAACACCTCACAGTCAGCAAATAGGGGTAGCAGTAGATCAAGGGGGCAGAGTGGTAGCTCATCCAGAGATGATAGAGCTACTCAACATGAAAAAGCCAAAGAGGGTTATGGAACTTTTGTTAAGTGTATGATGCTTAATGCTCAGAGCATTCGATCCAAATTTGATGAGTTCAAGTGTTATGTTGCTGAGGAGAAACCAGATTTTGTTTGCATTACTGAGGTATGGGTCAGTGAGGGATATTTTGGGGATAACTTGCAGAACTATGAGATCCAGGGATACAATATGTTTTCATGCAATAGGGGTCAAGCAGTGAAAGGGGGTGGTGTAATGCTCTATGTGAATAGTTTATACAGTTCTCAGAAAGTATCAGATGGGGTAAAAAATGTGTCTGTGGAGTCCATTTGGCTTGATGTTGCTGTGGGAAGAGGCAATAGCAATAAACTGAGGATTGGAGCTTTGTATCGATCAGGAACCTTGCCACATTCTCAGCAACTGGAGCTCGATAAGGTGATTTGTGAGGAAATCAGTAGAAACTTTCAGAGGAAATGCCTTATTCTTGGTGACTTTAATCTAAAAGGATATGAACATGTTGGTGTTGGCTCCCCATCATATAAACTGCTTAGGAAATTCCTTGAAGAGGACTTGTTCTTACACCAGTTTGTAATGGAACCAACCAGGCAGGGCTCATTCTTGGACCTTGTCTTCTCAGATTTAAGTGATTTAGTTCAAGACTTGACTGTAGGAGAAACTCTGGGAAGAAGTGACCATAACATAGTGAGATTTAAGGTACAAATAGCAGGGACAATCAAGGATAACTTGGCAAAGATTCCAAATTTTAACAGGGCAGACTTTGACCCCATGAGAGAGGCTTTAAGTGCCATACAATGGGAAGAATAATTTTTTGATTTAAATGCCTGTGAAATGTGGGAAAAGTTCAAATCTTACTTGAGGAAAATTCAGATTAGACATATCCCCCAAAAGCAAAGGCGCAAAAGAAGTGTAGGAAAGCCAGCATGGCTTACACCAGATTTGAGGAGATCAATTAAGGCTAAGAAAGATGCATTTATAGTATTTAAGGAAGCTTCAAATGTCGTAAATCTAAGGTCGTATAAAAAAGCTAGAGATGCTGTGAAGCAGAAAACCAGAGCAGCAAAGCGGGCAAAAGAATTGGATTTGGCTAGGAACTGTAATGGGGACAGTAAAAAGTTCTTTAGTTTCTACAAGCTAAGTAAAGTTTCAAGCACAATTGGTTCACTGGAAGTAAATGGAACTATATTGAGTGAGGATGGTGAGATGGTTGAGGAGCTGAGAAAGCAGTTTAAATCAGTGTTTACAGTGGAGGATGTGACAAATTTGCCAACCGTGAACCACAGTTCAGTGACAGGTGATGAGATACACAATGCTGATTTCATTGATAGTGATGTTGTTTTCAATTATATCAGAAAAATAAAGCCAAACAAGGCAGCAGGACCTGATGGAATTTATGCTAGGGTATTGCCGGAAGCTGAAAAGGAACTGGCAATTCCACTTAGTATAATATTTTGTAGATCAGTTTCACAAAATTAAATTCCAACAGATTGGAAAAGGGCAAATGTAGTTCCTATTTTCAAGAAAGGAGAAAGAGGGAAAGTTGAAAATTATAGGCCAGTAAGCCTCACATCCCTAGTCTGCAAGGTACTCGAATCAATTATCAAAGATAGAATAGTTAGTTTTCTGGAAGGAAACAGATTGATTCAAGATACTCAACATGGGTCTAGAAAAGGGAGATCGTGTCTCACAAATCTCTTGGACTTTTTAAATTTTGCTACAGAACAATTTGATCAGGGAAATCAGGTTGATGTAGCATATCTTGACTTTAGAAAGGCCTTTGACAAGGTACCCCATAAACGGTTAATGATGCAGATTCAGGTCCATGGCATTGCAGGTAGCATCCTAAAATGGATTGAGTTGTGGCTTTCAGATAGACAGCAGAGAGTGATGCTTAACGGTTCAAAGTCTCATGGCAAAATGTTCTTAGTGGAGTCCCTCAGGGGTCGGTACTGGGGCCACTGTTGTTCATTATATTTGTGAATAGCATTGAATGTGGCCTGAGCAGTAAGGTTTTGAAATTTGCGGATGATTTGAAGATCTTTAGGGCAATAACAGGGCACAATGAGCAGGTTTTGCTGCAGAACGACTTAGACGAGCTTGTGAAGTGGTCCGAAAAATGGCAAATGAAGTTTAATTTTGATAAGTGCAAAGTCATGCATGTAGGTAGGCAGCATATGAAGGCGCCATACTTAAAAGTCATAAGTCATAAAGTATTAAGGCTTAATAAGAGCCACAGGGGCCCATCTGGGTTAAGCCTATCTAGAAAAGGTACTAGAATGTACATACTCCCACCCCAATCAATCCCTTATCCCAAGTTCCTAGGAAGCTATATATCCCAGCCCATCTAACACCACTCACTTGCTACCGCCTAACACCCTCAATAATCACAAGCTCCTCCCATCACACCCATCGTGCCACCATAGACAACCTCATCAGCATCACATCCCGAAGGAAGGTGCCGAATCCACTGCTAGGCACATCCCACAGAAATTCATAAAGCGTTCAGACTTAATAAGAGACTCACTTGCTATTGCATAATACACTCAACAATTACAAACTCCTCCCATCATACCCATTGTGCTACCATAGACAATCTCATCAGTATCACATCCCGAAGGAAGGTGCTGAATCCACTGCTAGGTACACCCTATATAAAGTTATAAAGCATTTAGACTTAATAAGAGACTCACTTGCTATTTCATAACACAGTCAACAATTACAAACTCCTCCCAACTCCCACTCCTCCCTGTCGATCAACCTTCCCTGGAATACAGAAAAACAATCCCCCCTATTCTTATAATGATTGTCTATGTCGTTTTTAAAGATGTTCAGTGTGTTGCTACTGACAATGGTTCCTGGCAGCTGGTTCCAGTGTTCTACTACCCTGTTGGTGAAGAAAGACTGTCTTAACCTTGTCCTGCTGTGATTAACTTTAATTTTGAATTGATGACCTCTAATTGCATCATTTCTGTTAAATTCAAACATTTCCCTGAGATATCCCAGTTCCTGACCATGAACAAATTTAAAAACCTCGATGAGATCTCCTCTCAGCCTTCTATATCTAAGTGAAAACATGTTCAATTTCTTCAGTCTTTCCTCATATTCCAGGTTGCCTATACCATTAACCATTTTTGTTGCCCTCTTTGTACTCTCTCTAAAAGCCAACAATCTTTCTCATAACTAGGGGACCAAGCTTGGACACAGTATTCCAAATGTGGCCTGACATATGCACAGTAAAGCTTCCTGATGACCTCCTCACTTTTTGTATGACACATTCCTCTGTATTGCCCCAAGCATTCTTAGTGCCTTCTTCCTGGCTTCTTTGGTCTGTTCTGATGCCCCCAATTTTGTGTTCAAAATAACACCTAAGTCCTTCTCCTGCTGAGTCACAGATAGTACTTGGCCACCCATCAAGTATGGAGCCTTCATATGCTGCCTACCTACATGCATGACTTTGCACTTATCAAAATTAAACTTCATTTGCCATTTTTCGGACCACTTCACTAGCTCGTCTAAGTCTTTCTGCAGCAAAACCTGCTCATTTTTCCCTGTTATTGCCCTAAAGATCTTCAAATCATCCGCAAATTTCAAAACCTTACTGCTTGGGCCACATTCAATGCTATTCACATATATAATGAACAATAGTGGCCCCAGTACCGACCCCTGGGGGACTCCACTAAGAACATTTTGCCATGATGACTTTGTACCATTTAGCATCACTCTCTGCTGTCTATCTGAAAGCCACAACTCTATCCATTTCAGGATGCTACCTGCAATACCATGGACTTGAAGCTGCATCATTAACCGTTTATGGGATACCTTGTCAAAGGCCTTACTAAAGTCAAGATATGCTACATCAACCTGATTTCCCTGATCAAATTGTTCTGTAGCAAAATTCAAAAAGTCCAAGAGATTTGTGAGGCACGATCGCCCTTTTCTAAACCCATGTTGAGTATCTTGAATCAAGTTGTTTCCTTCCAGAAAACTAACTATTCTATCCTTGATAATTGATTCGAGTACTTTGCAGATTAGGGATGTGAGGCTTACTGGCCTATAGTTTTCAACTTTCCCTCTTTCTCCTTTCTTGAAAATAGGAACTACATTTGCCTTTTCCAATCTGTTGGAATTTCATTTTGCGAAACTGATCTACAAAATATTATACTAAGTGGAATTGCCACTTCCTTTTCAGCTTCCCGCAATACCCTAGCATAAATTCCATCAGGTCCTGCTGCCTTGTTTGTCTTTATTTTTCTGATATAATTGAAAACAATATCACTATCAATGAAATCAACATCGTGTATCTGATCACCTGTCACTGAACTGTGGTTCACGGTTGGCAGATTAGTCACATCCTCCACTGTAAACACTGATTTAAACTGCTTGCTCAGCTCCTCAACCATCCCACTATCCTCACTCAATATAGTCCCATTTACATCCAGTGGACCAATTGTGCTTGAAACTTTACTTAGCTTGTAAAGTTTCAAGCACTTGATGGATGGCCAAGTACTATCTGTGACTGAGCAGGAGAAACACTTAGGTGTTATTTTGAACACAAAATTGGGGGCATCAGAACAGACCAAAGAAGCCAGGAAGAAGGCACTAAGAATGCTTGGGGCGATACAGAGGAATGTGTCATACAAAAGTGAGGAGGTCATCAGGAAGCTTTACTGTGCATATGTCAGGCCACATTTGGAATACTGTGTCCAAGCTTGGTCCCCTAGTTATGAGAAAGATTGTTGGCTTTTAGAGAGAGTACAAAAGAGGGCAACAAAAATGGTTAATGGTATAGGCAACCTAGCATATGAGGAAATATTGAAGAAATTGAATATGTTTTCACTTAGATATAGAAGGCTGAGAGGAGATCTCATCGAGGTTTTTAAATTTGTTCATGGTCAGGAGCAGGGATATCTAAGGGAAATGTTTGAATTTAACAGAAATGATGCAATTAGAGGTCATCAATTCAAAATTAAAGTTAATCACAGCAGGACAAGGTTAAGACAGTCTTTCTTCACCAACAGGGTAGTAGAACACTGGAACCAGCTTCCAGGAACAATTGTCAGTAGCAACACACTGAACATCTTAAAAAACGGCATAGACAATCATTATAAGAATAGGGGGCTTGTTTTTCTGTATTCCAGGGTGGGTTGATTGACAGATTTGGTGGGCAACTGGTTCAGTGTACCAAGTGCAACCAAGAAGGGCCCTTGTGGCTCATAGTTGCACTGATCTTATATGTCTTTATGTCATTGCTTGTTCAAGTCAAAGCATTGTCTCGGAGCGAACCAATCCTCATATCAGCCGTGGATACACAGCAGTGTAAGGAGGCAATGTCTGATACTCCCCACCAGAGTGACGTGGCCACACAGCAGTGTAAGGAGGCAATGTCTGATACTCCCCACCAGAGTGACGTGGCCACACAGCAGTGTAAGGAGGCAATGTCTGATACTCCCCACCAGAGTGACGTGACCACACAGCAGTGTAAGGAGGCAATGTCTGATACTCCCCACCAGAGTGACGTGACCACACAGCAGTGTAAGGAGGCAATGTCTGATACTCCCCACCAGAGTGACGTGGCCACACAGCAGTGTAAGGAGGAAATGTCTGATACTCCCCACCAGAGTGACGTGGCCACACAGCAGTGTAAGGAGGCAATGTCTGATACTCCCCACCAGGCTGACGTGGCCACATGACAGCCTGGCCAACCAGCGGCTGTTCAAAGCTGTAGTTCGAGCCAACGAATGGGACCCAAAGCCTTTTTAAATATTTTTTTTTCTCGAAATGTTTTGCTAGCTCTCCCTATTCTGACACAGTTGTTATGCTGATTCCGAATATCAATTTCTTTTCAACTTAAAAAAAAAAATGTTTTGCCTTTTTTGCCATTGAAGTTTTTCTAATTCTGGATTTTTTAACATATTTTGAACTGTGGTTACCAATAAAAGCAAAACATAGCTTAAACTAGTGATTTGTATTTATTAAAGCTTGGACAATGGAGATTCACTTAACAGCAAGATCAGTGCATTTCCATAATCCATTCATACTGAAAATTAACTTTCAAATGAAGCGTGCGCATAGTTCAGGCTTTCTTCATAGATGGCGCTAGTGTCGGACGACGAGCTCCACACTGCATTTGGCGATATTGTGGTGACGAAGTAATATTGACGACTTAATTAATTATTGGGTGGTAAACTAGACATGTTAACAATTCTTTTCAAGTGTATCGATGCGAACTGTTGGCCATTAGTATCCAAGTCTAGGCATTTCAATCGCGTATTTGCAGATATTAGCAGAATACACGGTGAGATTTCCGCTCCTCCTAGATATTTTGAACATGGAAATATACTTAAAATGTATTAGATCTAAGTGTTAGGATCGATGGAGAGCTGACGGGGCACACAAGCCAGCGTTGTAATCATTTTCTTCCTGACATGCCAAAGTAAACCTTACGCTGCTGGTTATAAGCATATGTAATCAACCTGGAAGCGGCATCCCTCAGATTGTGGTGCACGAGCCCATCAGAAGCACTTCATCCATAACAGACGTATTGCATTACTTTTATATTTAGACATGTTATGCTTTCATTGCACACACATTACGGTTTGCAGTAGACGCCACACTGCCACGATGACCATGTTCGCCAGATGACCATTGTGCACTTTATTCGTTACCTGACCTGGATGTATTTTGGGAACTTTTATTTTGTTTAGGGCGTTTGCGTCCTGTCTTTCGGCACCGACTACCACTGCCGACGTTTCAGTTGTCAGTTTTACCGACCTCTCAGTTGACTGCGAGTGACAAGGAGCTCCTGTCTGAAGTGGTTCTTCGATGAGCTTTAGTATGTTTTCCTCATTCATTTTTTCGTGTTAAAGACGGTTCTATGTCTTGCCCATCAGTCATCATACACTGATGAACGTTAGCTAATTCCGTGTATGACTCAGCACACCAGTTCACGCGCGGAAACTATAATGGCCGAAGATGATTTCAATGGCCGAATTGTGCCCCATTCCGTGGAGAGGTTTTTCTTTTGGCGCACGGTTTTGATCATGCTGACAGCCTGCATCCTGACCGCTTGGTCATTGTCACCCAGCATGGCCAGAATGACTTTTTCGAGGTGTGCCATATGCATGTTTCTCGTCGTGGTCTTTGTTATGGTTTCCATCTCGATGCCGTGGAAATGCTCTTTCTGTCGTCTCATCTGCTCCCACAGGTGACCCGCCGGGCCCATGCACCACATTCCACTTCTCTTCCATTGCCATCACAGTTAGCACATACACACACACACACAACATATTTCACTAGGCTGCATAGTGGAACAGATGGTTCAGGTACAGATAAATAATAGCGTAGAATACGGATCTGGGCCGTGTACCATCTCGCCATGTACATTTGCTTGTCATGCACACGATCTCGCATACCATCAGTGGTACCATTCGTCGAGGACTTAGCACATTGATACAGCAGCCTCATATCAGTGCTTAGGCCCTGCTCCACACGTGATGGCAGCTCTGAACAATCCTCAAACGTTACTATAGCAAACGCAACGACATCTAGCTTGTGGACATCTCCCACAATACATTTTCAGATTGGCCCAGAGAACTTGCTTGGGCGCGGCTGTTTTTCCGTCCAGCAGTCCAAACAGAGCTCGATGGGGAAATTCCGCCTGGTGGCACAAGCAAAGAATTCGACACACAGGTCGCCCCATCAGTTGTTCAAAATGTGCCAGCCATTACCCCTTCCACCAAATAACCTGGCTGGTTCAATCGCCACCAATGAAGGCAATGTTTTGCGCACCTGCCATACGATCATGCAGAAAATTGTTGAGCTTTTGCGCGACACTGTGCCCGGTGTGCTTTCCGTCACACACAAAATGAACTACATGTACATCCCTGGGATGCCTATTTACAGAGACATGGTGTACATTCATCTTTTCATACGACAAACGACCCGATTTGACAATGCCCTCACCTCTCGTCTGTTCGTCACGGCCATCACAAAATACAGCAGTAGAGTCCTTCGCCATACCATCTGCTTCTATTCCACACTTTCTGCTCGCATCAATAGCTTTTCGCACCATCGATTTCGTGATTACACACACACTTCTTCTCCCAAAGCGATATAAACGATGTCAATATTTAGATGCCTTTCTTGCACCGGTATCGGTAGCGTCCAGTGTCTTCGCAACGGCAGTCAGATTTAATGGTTTGCTTCTCTTAGGCAAGTGCCAATAAGGCGTGGCATACTCATCTGATTCATCGGCAGAGTTTTCGGGTATATCATCATGTTGTCGCTGCTGAGACAGCTCGTTTATTGAGCCGGCTTCGAATCGGGGAGCGCGTGCGACTGACTGCGACATTGACTGTGCTGCCATGTTTCTCCATTTCAGCGACGTCGCTCGATCAACGTCACGTATAGACTGCAGCTTTAGCCCGATTTGTTCCTCCAAAAAAATGTAGGTACCTACGTCGTCGACATGTTCATTGAACATGTCGACGATGTACATTTTGGCTTGTAGGATCCACTATACTTCATCGATATTAATGCTTAGAATGTATTCGATTATAAGCATACCTCGCTGTGCACAATATTTCGAAGATGAAACCTCACCGTGTATTCTGCTAATATCTACAAATTTGCAATTCAAATGTTCACATTTGGACACTGCTGGCCACCAGCTTGCACACATATGCTTGAAAGGAATTGTGAGCATATCTAATTTGCATCCAATAATGAATATGGTCTTCAATATTACATGGTCGCCACAATATCGCCCAATGCAAAGTGTGGAACGAGACGTCTGACACTAGCGCCATCAATGAAGAAAATCTGAAGCTATGTTTTGCTTCTATTGGTAACTACAGCTCAAAGTATGTCAAAAGTCCAAAATTCGAGATTTTAAAAAATCAATCGCTCCGCGCGGGCAACGAAAAATCGAAAAAGTTGAAAAGAAGTTCATATTCGGAATCAGCATAAAAACTGTAAAATATTATGTATAAGTTAGCAAAACATTTCGAGAAAAAAATATTTAAAAAGGTCACCCAATATATATAGCCCTACATTGACTTGGCTATTCGCTTGCGGCTGCTCCGTCCGTGGAGCCAGTCGTCGGACGTACTCAGTCCAGTGGTCAGTCGCCGGACGTGCTCAGCCCGGCTAAGTAAGTCGTCGAACGTACGGCAAGCGCAGTGAAAGTCATGCACGGAAACAACCGAAATATCGATCCTGGCAACTCCACAAAGGAGTTAATATTCCAATGGAATGGCCCTGAATTGCACGCGAAGCCGCATCACGAAGGTGCCGGCCAAATGCCAGCTCCGATGTATCCGCGTGGACGACGGACGAGCTGTCCACCGTGAAGGACCGGTGACCACACGTCCCAGGCGCTCCATGGCACTATATTCAAACAGGTCAGTCGAGGTGGTTGTACTTCACAGGCAGTGCGCAACGGGCAGCTCCTGTGCTTAGCGACATCGTCCGGCCCACATGTGCACGCTGCAGGTGCTGTTCCCGGGCCGCCCATTCGACATCGTCCGGCCCACATGTGCACGCTGCAGGTGCTGTTCCCGGGCCGCCCATTCGACATCGTCCGGCCCACATGTGCACGCTGTAGGCGCTGTTCCCGGCCGCCCATTCGACATCGTCCAGCCCACATGTGCGCGCTGCAGGCGCTGTTCCCGGGCCGCCCATTCGACATCGTCCAGCCCACATGTGCGCGCTGCAGGCGCTGTTCCCGGGCCGCCCATTCGACATCGTCCAGCCCACATGTGCACGCTGCAGGCGCTGTTCCCGGTCGCCCATTCGATATCGTCCAGCCCACATGTGCACGCTGCAGGTGCTGTTGTCCACTCCAGGCCAGTCCGACTTCAAATCCTCCGTTTCGCACGAATGTTCGCCAGTGTGAATGGCGTTGATCGATTACCAATTACCTAATGGCTTGTAGCCGACGGCAGCGGGCAGCTTCAAACGGCAGCGGGCAGCTCCAACCCTCGCTTGCAGACGCGCCAGTCGTGGAGTTTCCCCGTTATGTTAACACTCGCACGTCCGGCGGTCCGCGCCAACTTCGCATGTCCGGGGGGCAGATGTCTGCCCCCCCTAAGATCTCGAGAACTATGCTAGGTAGCGACAAACGGAAAACGGCTTTGGATAGCTGGTGACAAGCTCTATCGCATGTATTTCGGTCATTTTCTCGCTCAGGTCAATATTTAGGCCGCTGGGTCATCATATGTCAAATTCGACCAGATCGGGTGGGACCCTCAGATATTGACACATATCTCAGGACCTGTAACAGATAGAAACAAACTGCAAATGCTATTCGACAGCCCTTGCAATGTGCTATCGACATACGCTGCGTAATTTAAGGTCAGGTCAACATATGGGTCACCGAAACAATGACCTCAGGTCAAGGTCATGGGGTAGAGTAGGGAGGTCATGTACTATATCAATCGACACGTCTTGGCGATACAAGCACAATGACGGTAATTTCAGCCTTCTAGCTCAATGCATTGCGATATAATGCGCAGAAATGTGCTAGTGATTTCAGGTGACCTCAGCTGACCTTGGTGGGGCCACTGAGCAAAAATGTCAGCGATAGCATTGCGAATAGCTTCCAACTACACGCCATAACGGTTGGAGGTCATTCCGAGAGCAAATATGTAACCAGGAAACATTTGTATATTTTTCCATAGGCCTATAATGGGTAAGCCATGGCCACGACCTGACCTCAGGTCAACGCTACGAAAAACTGTGATACACATATTATAGACCCTGATAAGATCATGACGTGATATAAGTTTGAAGTCAATCGCCCAATTATTGTGGGAGTGATGCCACCTAGAACTCGGAGGGACGTTAGGTCACTTCGCCTGACCTGGTGACCTGACTTGAGATGACCCAGGGTCAAACATTTCTGAGGATATGCGGAAAAGACCACTGAGCAGCCATGCGAGGTTTGGCCTTGCTAACCCGATTAGTATGGCGGCAATGTAGGAAAAACCGCAGGGGGTTGATATCCGCCCCCCCCGGACGTGCGCCGGTTAAACTGATAGAAGGGGCATCGGGGCGAAATGTCACAGTGGATTGGTGCCTTAGGGCGCGCAGATTAATTCGGTGATTTGGGTTTCCCAGATTCCCAACTAGAGTTCGAAACCGAACAAATTTTCGGCCCATGTTTGTGCACCTGTATGTACGTTTAAGCCCGGCCCGGCCCATGCTTGTGCCCACGCTTTTACGACCCAGCTCATGCTGGTGCCCATAATGTCCCAGCCCTATCCGGGTCCGTCAAGTTTGCTGAGGATGTAGCCCGTACCCTGCCCGGCCCAGCCACGAAATGTAAGACATCCATAGTAGTTTCGAGATATGGTACACTTCGTCTCGTCCTGTAAACTGGGATAGCTGTCCCGAAATGACTAGGTCAGTGATGATTGCATGCCATGCATTACTATCATTATTTGGGCAATTTCCGTTTCTTAATTTTATTTTAAACAATGATAATAATAAACAGGATCCACGTAGAACACCGATGGGTAGGTTACATATACTTTGATTCATATATATATATATATATATATATATATATATATTTCCAATAAGTTGAGAGCAGATGTTACGCCGTGTAAAACTGTCACAAATTACTCCACTAACAAATTAATCTGATCTAGCAGAGCCAACCTCAGTCAAACATACCTACCCCTACCGTGCCAGGAGCCCAGCTCAGTCAAACATACCTACCCCTACCGTGCCAGGAGCCAAGCTCAGGAGCCAAGCTCAGGAACCAAACTTAGCCAAACATACCTGCCCCTACCGCGCCAGGAGCTAAGCTCAGCAAGCTCAGGCAAGCAGCTCAGGAGCCAAGCTCAGAGCCAAGCCACAAGCTCAGGAGCCAAGCTAGAGCCAAGCTCAGAAGCCAAGCTCAGGAGCCAAGCTCAGGAGCCAAGCTCAGGAGCCAAGCTCAGGAGCCAAGCTCAGGAGCCAAGCTCAGGAGCCAAGCTCAGGAGCCAAGCTCAGGAGCCAAGCTCAGGAGCCAAGCTCAGGAGCCAAGCTCAGGAGCCAAGCTCAGGAGCCAAGCTCAGAAGCAAACCTCAGCCAAGCATTCCTACCCATACCGTGCCTGGAGCGAACCTCGGCGGAACATTGGGGGCTTTCGGCCCTAAAAATGGGACCGGGCCCATGAAAATACCGCTGGGGTCCCCCAACAAATCGCGCCGGGACTCAGAAAAGTCGCGCCGGAGCCCACAAAAATCACGTTGGGGCTTCAAAAGGTCGGGCCGGGGCCACCGGCAATCACACTGTGGCCAAAGAAGTTTCGCCGGGATCCCTGAAAATGACACTGGGGCCAAAAAAAACGGACCATGCCCCTGAAAATCGCGTTGGGGCCCCCAAAAGTCGGACCGGGGCCCCTGAAAATCACGCTGCTGACCCAAAAAAGTTGTGCCGGTGTCCTTGAAAATCATGGTGGCCACAAAAAGACGGGCCGGACCCCTCAGATTCACGCTGGGGGCCCAAAATAACAGGCCGGGGCCCTGAAAATTGCGCTGTGGCTCCCAAAACGTCGGACAATGGTTCATGAAGGTCACGCTCCACACCGACGAATAGACACTAAGAATCGCAAAGGGACTCCATCGAATCGACCCGAGCACCGGAATATTCAGGACAGGTCCCGAAAGAAAGTTCTCCGGAGGCCCTTTCTACTCTGAAGCGTGCCACAGGCTGAAAAAAAAACTCGTTGAGCAACTGCAGTGGCTTACCGAATAGGAAAATGTCCCCTCCCTCCTGAACGAGTGGGCTCCCAAGAATCGCGTCGTGGCCCCATAAATCGCTCTGGGGCCCCATAAATTCGCTTCGGGGGCTCTAAACAAATGCCACGGGCACCAAAAACTCGCGCCGGGCCCCAAAAAATTTACGCCGGGGCCCACGAAAATCGCACTGGAGCTCAGCAAAGTACAACGATCCCAGCGAACTCGTGTCCAGCTCCCGGAATATCGCGTCTGGGACCCAAAATTGCCGTCGGCAGTCACACAAATTATGATCAGGGCATCAACAATATCCCTCGGGGCTCCCAAAAATTAGCGTCGATGGCCCTTTCTGGACACCTTGATTACTGTGGAATGTGACAGCAAATATACAACCCAACTACCGAACTTTACCTAAAACCAAACCATTCAGGCATCACATATTTTCACTCTTCAGCGCATCCGATGGCCATCAATAAATCTGTTATTCGATTCGAATATAACGAGCGAGACTGCCACCACAATGGCCAATCAAAAAGCGTCATCGACTATTCGAACAGAACGGATGCCAATCACATCTTCTACATCGATTGAATGCTCTCCGTTTGGCGCGAATGATCAATTCTGATCGAAGCGCCCTAAAGCCCAAATAACTAACTAACGAGAGGCTCTCCGTCCAGCCAATAGATCATACCAACATCCAAAACTAGGGGGCGTGACTGGAATACCTCAAGATATAGATGGATTTTTGTGTCATGCGTCGACGAAAAACAAAGCAAAAGTCAACTCAGTAATCAGATCTTCAAATTGAAGCGTGCGTGTCGCACTGGGCGAGCACCACAACCATAAAAAGTTGATTAGTTTGGTCTGACAACTCCCAATCCCAATTCCCCGCGGGAACCCGGCGATGTTTTGCGAGTTCAGCCGGAGTGGCTGACAGGTGTCACCTATGGCTGGTGTACCGGATTAGTTTCAATATTTGCACCAACAGCCGCCAACAGGTCAACTACATACATAGGCAAGACATCTAACTCGTCAAGCTCGTCTGAGCTTCAATAAGCACCCCCTGTCGCTTTGGAGATTACCTTAACATGCAATGACCACCTTGAGCGCAAAATTACTCACGTTAGTGTACATTCAAGAGCTTAGACCTGAGCTAAATAGTAACTATTCGTCCTAATATTTGGTGAGGTGAACGGGTGTGGTGTATTGTTACAGTAAAATGTCTTCGAGTTAGCTTTTGCTCTTCATGGTAGCGCGCTTGTGTAACCTTCACGTGTGCGGATATCCGCACCGTGGATATTTTTTAGTGTGTCGTATAATGTCACTTGTCTGAATGCATTCGACCATGGGTTGCACCCGAAATGTAATACACTTAATCCAACTTCTGCACCACTGTAAGGACGGTCATTTTACAAGTGCATGCTCTGTACGCAATTTAAATGCTTCATTTCTCCACTGCGCTACTTTGCGCGATTGCTTATCATCAAGTATATCAGTGGCACCTCAAATATGAATGATGTTCAACAGCATGTAACACTTCATGGCACACTCGCCCACAGCGCCTGAACATGCCAGGGGCGGGTCCAGGAGTTGTCATAGAGGCACTTATCTGGATGGGCTCCATTTCTTCGAAGGCTCGCCACTACGAAAGTACCTATCTGGAGGGGCGCGCCTTCGGCTGAAAACCGTTGCGCGGGAGATGCACTCGAGCACACTGAGAATGCTCAGGGGCGCCTTTTTCTGTCACGGGGGGGGGGCACCAGTTCCTCTCCGGGGGAGTCTCTGGCCGAAAAATCCGACACGCGGAGGTTGCACCGGAGCCTCCGCGGAGGAGCGCCACCTTCCATGGGGGACATGCCCCATGGACATCTTCCATGGGGGACATGCCCCATGGACATCTTCCATGGGGGACATGCCCCATGGACATCTTCCATGGGGGACCTTCCATGGGGGACAGGCCCCAGTGCCCACCCCGTCCTGTATCCGCCGCTGGAATGTCATCATGTAGAGTACTTTCATCGAATGTGCACTCATATGTGCTGAAAATGGCATTCATACTGCCTTTGTTTGCGGAGATAGAACTTTCGGCCAACGGGAGGACGCTTTGTGAAAAAGAGTGGGTGGGCACACGGCATTCTTTAAAGATAAAGCGAAGCCGAATACGGGAATTTGAAGATCTTGCTTGCACAGAAATACGTTGAGCGGAGGGGGTGCGGTGGCCTGCTGAACTTTCCCAACTCAACATTGGGTGAAGATGCTGTAAAAGTTAGCATTGTATGTGCACAATTCGGCATTGGAGGTGTCACACGAGCGCCAATTTGTGAATCTAATTGGGGGGGGGCTATATGACCCCTTGGGCGGGCAACGTTTCCTACAAGGCCATTTAATCTAGGGCACGCCTCCAGGCCTAATGATTAACCTGCGATCTGATGGGGGAGGGGAATTAATGTTTGAGTGCGCTAGTGCCTCCCTTAGCGCGGACTGGCGCAGTTATACCATGTTAACTGCGGGGCCGCGACCTCGCGGTCATGACCCTGCAGGCCTCGCAGCCAAGGGACCTTTTCCATTGCTTTTGGCATTACTCCAGGGGGCCGGAGTCGGTCTGGCGGTGACGATGGTATGCACAAGGTGACTGCCTTAGCGTGAAAGTTAGTGAAGTGGTACACTGCCTTGGTGTATACAAAGTGACACCACTGAGTGTTCGTCCAGAAGAATACAAAATGGTACCAGTGTTATGACACTCGGTGTAATGACATACAGCAGATACAGTGAACGCCATGTGCGCGTGGTTCGAAAAATAGGCTGTTTCTTAATTTTTGCCGTCCAGAGCATTATCCTCTCCAGAAAAATATCCTCTCCTTTTTCATATGTGGAGATTGGATGGTGCTGTTTGATGATTAACTGTAATGTGATAAAGTGGTCACGATCTACGGGAAAATGCAAACAGAGATTCTAGTGTCACAAGCTTATAAAAGACATAAAGACATAAAGACATAAAAGATCAGTGCAACTATGAGCCACAAGGGCCCTTCTTGGTTGCACTTGGTACACTGAACCAGTTGCCCACCAAATCTGTAAATCAACCCACCCTGGAATACAGAAAAACAAGCCCCCTATTCTTATAATGATTGTCTATGCCGTTTTTAAAGATGTTCAGTGTGTTGCTGCTGACAATTGTTCCTGGAAGCTGGTTCCAGTGTTCTACTACCCTGTTGGTGAAGAAAGACTGTCTTAACCTTGTCCTGCTGTGATTAACTTTAATTTTGAATTGATGACCTCTAATTGCATCATTTCTGTTAAATTCAAACATTTCCCTTAGATATCCCTGCTCCTGACCATGAACAAATTTAAAAACCTCGATGAGATCTGCTCTCAGCCTTCTATATCTAAGTGAAAACATATTCAATTTCTTCAATCTTTCCTCATATGCCAGGTTGCCTATACCATTAACCATTTTTGTTGCCCTCTTTTGTACTCTCTCTAAAAGCCAACAATCTTTCTCATAACTAGGGGACCAAGCTTGGACACAGTATTCGAAATGTGGCCTGACATATGCACAGTAAAGCTTCCTGATGACCTACTCACTTTTGTATGACACATTCCTCTGTATCGCCCCAAGCATTCTTAGTGCCTTCTTCCTGGCTTCTTTGGTCTGTTCTGATGCCCCCAATGTTGTGTTCAAAATAACACCTAAGTCCTTCTCCTGCTGAGTCACAGATAGTACTTGGCCATCCATCAAGTATGGCGCCTTCATATGCTGCCTACCTACATGCATGACTTTGCACTTATCAAAATTAAACTTCATTTGCCATTTTTCGGACCACTTCACAAGCTCGTCTAAGTCGTTCTGCAGCAAAACCTGCTCATTGTGCCCTGTTATTGCCCTAAAGATCTTCAAATAATCCGCAAATTTCAAAACCTTACTGCTCAGGCCACATTCAATGCTATTCACAAATATAATGAACAACAGTGGCCCCAGTACCGACCCCTGAGAGACTCCACTAATAACATTTTGCCATGATGACTTTGTACCATTAAGCATCACTCTCTGCTGTCTATCTGAAAGCCACAACTCAATCCATTTTAGGATGCTACCTGCAATGCCATGGACCTGAAGCTGCATCATTAACCGTTTATGGGGTACCTTGTCAAAGGCCTTACTAAAGTCAAGATATGCTACATCAACCTGATTTCCCTGATCAAATTGTTCTGTAGCAAAATTTAAAAAGTCCAAGAGATTTGTGAGACACGATCTCCCTTTTCTAAACCCATGTTGAGTATCTTGAATCAATCTGTTTCCTTCCAGAAAACTAACTATTCTATCTTTGATAATTGATTCGAGTACCTTGCAGACTAGGGATGTGAGGCTTACTGGCCTATAATTTTCAACTTTCCCTCTTTCTCCTTTCTTGAACATAGGAACTACATTTGCCCTTTTCCAATCTGTTGGAATTTCACTTTGTGAAACTGATCTACAAAATATTATACTAAGTAGAATTGCCAGTTCCTTTTCAGCTTCCTGCAATACCCTAGCATAAATTCCATCAGGTCCTGCTGCCTTGTTTGGCTTTATTTTTCTGATATAATTGAAAACAACATCAGTATCAATGAAATCAACATTGTGTATCTGATCACCTGTCACTGAACTGTGGTTCACGGTTGGCAAATTTGTCACATCCTCCACTGTAAACACTGATTTAAACTGCTTGCTCAGCTCCTCAACCATCTCACCATCCTCACTCAATATAGTGCCATTTACTTCCAGTGGACCAATTGTGCTTGAAACTTTACTTAGCTTGTAGAAACTAAAGAACTTTTACTGTCCCCATTACAGTTCCTAGCCAAATCCAATTATTTTGCCCGCCTTGCTGCTCTGGTTTTCTGCTTCACAGCATCTCTAGCTTTTTGATATGACCTTAGATTTACGACATTTGAAGCTTCCTTAAATACTCTAAATGCATCTTTCTTAACCTTAATTGATCTCCTCAAATCAGGTTTAAGCAATGCTGGCTTTCCTACACTTCTTTTGCGCCTTTGCTTTTGGGGGACATGTCTAATCTGAATTTCCCTCAACTAAGATTTGAACTTTTCCCACATTTCACAGGCATTTAAATCAAAAAATTATTCTTCCCATTGTATGGCACTTAAAGCCTCCCTCATGGAGTCAAAGTCTGCCCTGTTAAAATTTGGAATCTTTGCCAAGTTATCCTTGATTGTCCCTGCTATTTGTACCTTAAATCTCACTATGTTATGGTCACTTCTTCCCAGAGTTTCTCCTACAGTCAAGTCTTGAACTAAATCACTTAAATCTGAGAAGACAAGGTCCAAGAATGAGCCCTGCCTGGTTGGTTCCATTACAAACTGGTGTAAGAACAAGTCCTCTTCAAGGCATTTCCTAAACAATTTACATGATGGGGAGCCAACACCCACATGTACATATCCTTTTAGGTTAAAGTCACCAAGAATAAGGCATTTCCTCTGAAAGTTTCTACTGATTTCCTCACAAATCACCTTATCGAGCTCCAGTTGCTGAGAATGTGGCAAGGTTCCTGATCGATACAAAGCTCCAATCCTCAGTTTATTGCTATTTCCTCTTCCCACAGCAACATCAAGCCAAATGGACTCCACAGACACATTTTTTACCCCATCTGATACTTTCTGAGAACTGTATAAGCTATTCACATACAGCATTACACCACCCCCTTTCACTGCTGGACCCCTATTGCATGAAAACATATTGTATCCCTGGATCTCATAGTCCTGCAAGTTATCCCCAAAATATCCCTCACTGACCCATGCCTCAGTAATGCAAACAAAATCTGGTTTCTCCTCAGCAACATAACACTTGAACTCATCAAATTTGGATCGAATGCTCTGAGCATTAAGCATCATACACTTAACAAAAGTTCCATAACCCTCTTTGGCTTTTTCATGTTGAGTAGCTCTATCATCTCTGGATGAGCTACCACTCTGCCCCCTTGATCTACTGCTACCCCTATTTGCTGACTGTGAGGTGTTTGCAAGACCTCTCTCTCATCAGCTACATCCCCCATGACCTGCCTAGTTTCCCTGTTTCCTAATGAGAGCCTCCTCATACCTATTGCTGAGCAATTCAACTCCTCTCTTGCTCAAATGTAACCCATCTAATGCAAACATTTCAGTCCTCCCCCAGAAATCCCCCTCAAATCCAAGAACCCCACCCCAAGTTCCTTACAAATCTTGGCCACCCTGGTATTCAGCCCAATGGCCCTCGAGTACCACTCTATGCTTGCGTTAACCATAGGGAGGATGAATGTTACCATTCGTCGTTTCCTACTCACAGCTAACCTACCTATCAAAGCCCTATACTCTTGCATTGTTTCCTCTGTTTTTGCTTTTCCTACATCACTTACACCAACCTGCACAATTACTGTTGTGCTCTCTCCACTACCCTTCATCACTCATTCTATCCTATCACCAACATCCTTTACCTGGGCCCCTGGGTAGCAAACACGAGTCCGTTTGTTGGGGTTCCTACCACAAAAGTACGGTCCATGTACCTCACTCTTGAGTCCCCTATAACTAAAACTTCCCCCTCTCTACCATCAGCTGCCTGGTCGTTCCTCCCTTCCTCCTTAGCAGCATTTCTATCTCTCTCTTGCAGTACCTCAAATCTATTATTAGTTTCAATGCCTTTGTCAATTTTCCTTAAAGCTAGTCTCGTACTCTGGCGTCTAGCTACTTTCCACTCTCTACTGTCATGGTCTATACTATCTCCACCCCTATCACTCCTAGACTCCTGCACCTGGCTTGCCTGGCTGACATTTCCTATGGTGGGCCCTGCCACCAAACACTTCAGACGCTCCACCTCCCTTGCTAACATATCTACTTTCTTACTCAAGTCCCCAATGACTACAATACACTTACACTTCCCACAGTCGCCTTGCATTTTTTTTTATTTTATTTATAATTTAAATAAAGTTATCCCGACTCACCAGCTACAAACTCCAACTAAACCGAACTAAAATAAAAAAAGAGCCTAGATACCTTTGCAAGTACACCAGTATATTGAAAATATACCTAGTGGTAATTTAAGCTCACTATTTTAGTCCTAAGCTCTATCTTAAACTTAAACACCAAAAGGACACCGACTTATTCCTCTACACTACAGAAACCTAAGCCATGAGACCGCGCCACCCGTCTACAAAGCGTTCACGTGGCTGATCGATAATTCTAGAAGCTCCCTAGTGTAATTTAAGCTCACTATTTTAATCTTAAAGTCTATCTTAAACTTAAACACCGAGCGGACGCAGACTTATTCCTCTATGCTAACAGAAACCTAAGTCACGTGGCCGATCGATAATTATAGAAGCTAAAAATCTGCTCGTTAAAAAGAAACTTATGAGATAAAACTATGCAAATATATGCACAGAAGTAATTGCTAAATACCTACCACCAGCTGCAAACTCCAACTAAACCAAACTAAACACTAATATAATATAATCAAAAACCTAGATACCTATACAATAACACCAGGACAAGAAGATATACCTAGTGTAATTTAAGCACACTATTTTAGTCAACTCTATTTTAAACTTAACCACCAAAAAAAACAAAAACAAACTTATTCCTCTGCACTATAGAAACCTAAGCCACGAGGCCACGCCACCCATCTACAAAGCGTCCACGTAGCCGATGGATAAGTCTAGAAGCTACCTAGTGTAAGTTAAGCTCACTATTTTAATCTTCAACTAAAACACCAAGCAGACACAAACTTATTCCTCTATGCTAACAGAAACCTAAGCCACGTGGCCACTCCACCCGTCTACAAACGTACACGTGGCCGATCGATAATTATAGAAGCTTAGAATACCTAGGCTAAGTCTAATATACTCAAGTTAAACAATATAACCGCTCCTTCTTAACCTAGGCCTACAATAGAACAAACCCTCCTTCCACTAACCACCTGTGCCCAATCTTTTACTCACGGTTTTCCCTCGTCACGGGAGCGCAAAAACACGTCCGGTCGCGACGAGGGCAGAGCAGTGAGTGGAAAATACCCTCTCCGCACTAGATTACCACAAAAATTACTCTCCACATCCAGAACGGCAAAGTACAATTCCAGCTCTGCATATGCGGTGGGTTCGGCGGGTTCGTGGTGCAGGTTCCTCACACGAAAGGATTGAGAGGACCTGTTTGTTAGCGCATACAGTGATCAAGCCGCGAAGCTGCCCGCCGAAGAAAGCCCCCACCTTCCCCTCCAGCTGTCTCGTAGGTGTCCTCAGGGCATCTACGGGAAGCTCCGCCCCTCCGAGTGACGTCAGACACCCGAACCACTAGTTGGTTGTTAGCCGGGCTAGCCGGCTGCCGCCACTAGTTGGTTTGTTCGCTGGATTAACCGGCGCAGCTCCCCCTCACTACCCTTCGGCCTAGCGGCGCTCTCGGGCGCCGTCGGGAAACCGAATTGGACCGGCGACCAGCCTCGACTGTTTTGTGTCCCACCCATCCCTATACGTTAGAGTCCGTTAGAGATACTTTTCTGGTTTAAAGGATCGGGCTAGCGTTCTACGGAGCGTGACTGTTCCCGCCTCTAACAGACTTATCCCATCCCTCCAAACTCTGTGTCTTGCTCCCCCATTGCACGACAGGTCTCTTCACCCTTCTTCTTGTAGAACCACTTCAGGGTGCCATTCCTGCCTGCACCACTTCAGGGTGCCATTCCTGTCTGCACCCCTTCTGGGTGCCCTTACCACAGCATAAACACTCCACTGCCCGGTACCCGCCTCGCCCCAGTATGCCAGGGCCCCCCCCCCTCGGAGGGCGTGGGCGCCGACCCCGGCCGGAAGCCCGCCTGCCCCTTCCCCGCGACCCTCCAGAGGGGAGTCCTTCGTCCTGCTCACCAGGAAGGAGGGTTCGTGGTCCCACACCTCCCCGTTTGGGATAGCGAGGGAGTTGGACGGTTGGACCGGCGGAGTGGTGTCCGCCAAGGTCCTCCGCTCCGGGGTCCTCTTAGTACGAGTTAGGGAGACCTCCCAGGCCCGGGCCCTCCTGAGCCTAGAAAGGTTCCTGGACATCGCCATCACGGTGGAGCTAGCCGACCGGCTGAACCTAGTGTTCATGACCGCGTACGCCCCGGAGCTCGCGGAGCTTGTCCGAAGAGGAGCTCCTCGCTGAGCTACGATCTCAAGGGGTGTGTGAGGTCACCGGCCTCGGCCGCCGACCCCGCCCTGGCCCGGTACTAAAACTGGGCTTCCGGACCCAGGCCCCGCCCACCCATATCATGGCGGGCTACATCGCAACGCCCTCCGCCCCTGGACCCCGCCCTGGCCCACTGTGCTTTTGCCAGCGGTACACCTAGGCAAGGCCCTTCATTGATGAAGGCGATTGACGGTGCAGTGTCACGAGGTGCACTTTGCGTGTGTTTTTGTGCCTTTTGTAGCAAAATGTTCACTGTTGAGGAAGGCCCATGGCCGAAACATATACAGTGTGAATTTGGATCTATTTCTTTGTTTTACTTTGAGCATAAGGTTATTTTACGCCATTTTCTCACTCATAATCATGCTCAATGCAGCACTGCACCTAATCAAACAGGTATGCAATTATAGTCTATAGCAGGTTTTTTTCTCGCTATCTCGAATATAGCTCTTCCTAAATTATGAATATCAGAACATATGATAAAGGTAGTCATAAATATGCCATTAACTGAAATTTGAGACTGAAAGACATCAAAGACATTTCAAACGGCACTAATTTCATGGACAATTTCGACATCCTACTGTGTTCGTTTCAACATCTCACACCTAACGAAAAACCATTATTTTAACGCTGCATCACTACACCCACCATCATCTGCACTGACTCACGCTCAACCATTGACGCTCTCACAGCCGTACACAACACCTCACATCCCACACTCCACGCTATCCGTCAACTTTACCACACCCATCATGCTCACCTCCAACTCACACTGCTATGGGTCCCTGGCCACATGGGGATACCGGGCAACGAGCGGGCGGATGAACTCGCTCGTCGAGCCATCGACCTTCCACCCGCCGCCAACCTCCCGGTGCCACCCGGTGACCTTTTGTCCCTCACAAGCCAATTAGCTATACTATATCTCCAGGCATGCTGGAACCACAACACCACACACTTACATCACAATAAACCCCTTCTCGCCAAATGGTCCTCTTCCTGACAACACGCACGCGCACATGAGACCCACGTTGCCCGGCTCCGACTCGGACACACGAAATTCACCCACGATTTCCTCCTCCGCCAACTTCGCCGCGCTCCGCCTTGTCAAATGTGTGACATGCATAACTCTGTTGAACATCTTTTGCTTATCTGCCCGGTATACCAATTACAACGTCGCCCCTTCTTTCTTATATTGCCCAACATCGACTTCCACTTTCGCTGCGAAGCCTTCTCGGTGACAAGCACAGCAGAGCTGCTTGAGCTACTATTTACCTTTCTGCACAGCACCAAACTAGAGCAAGTAATTTGAAGCCAAACGCCGTCATCCTCTTCGTCGTCGTAAAACACATACATATAGGTTATGTCGCACTAGGTAGGCAGGGACCGATCCAATTTGGCCAAAACGGACGGTTCTCCTTATAAATTGTGCTTGGTTTTTTTACCTACGGGCTTTCTAAGCAGCTTGGTTTTTCCCCTTCTCAGAGAGGGTTTTCCAAGCTTTAATTTAAACATACACCTACACATACAAGGTCGGGCCTGACGCCCACGACTCGCCCTGGGCGCCGGGCCTCCGCTTCGCTTCGTCGGGTCGCAGGTGGGCAGTGGAGCCTGTTCGTAGGCTACGAAGCTGCCCACCCTCCAAATGTCCTGATTGTTATGCATGTATGTATGTATGTCTGTACATGAGCCTGTATGCTATGTATGTATCGGTCCTTTACGCCACGTTCTTTGTCTGCCGGCGTCTCGTCTTTCCTCTCTTGCTTATTTGATATAACAGGATGCCACATAAGCCGGATTAACGTAACCCTTTCTTTAACGTAGCAAATCTCTAGCAGATGACTCTTTGCCACTGCTAAAGCCAAAAAGACAAAAGTATCCCACACATTCCCGGAATCAAATGCCATGGACTGTACGATTGCAACGTGTCCTGGGCTAAAGGAATGTGAGCTAATACCTACATTTGATCCACCAATGGATTGAAGATCATATAGTGGTCACCCTCTGGGTCCGTATGTTGTTTTTAATCACGAAATATATAATAATATTGTAATAAATCAACGCAATTGCTTCACGAGCTATAACCAACACCAGTAAGGAGCGAAATCAGCTGTTTAATTGGAGGGTACATAGGTACCTACTGTAATTCATCCCCCTAGTTTTATAAATTAAACACGGCATTGCATACATATTAAACAACCAGGTGTCCACAATCGATATGTCAGGACCAGGGCTATTTAGGCTATCCATTGTAGGCAGTGGCAGGTCTGGCTTCTGATCGGATTTGTGGTAAGGGTCAAGTAAACATAGTCCGATTTCCAAATCCTTCAGATTCGAACAACTACTGTTCGCTGGGCCCGTTTAAGATGATATTTGTCTCACATGTTTTGAATTTCGAGAAAATGCCAATTTAGCGCAAGTATTCGGGGAAAATCGTCCTTTTTGGATGGGGGGCCATGGACCGGTACCATATCCCTCTCCAGATCGGCCAAAGCAAGCTATGTATGTATGGGAAGGCTCACAAATTAGGCGCAACACAGCCACGGGCGCGGTGGATGATTTCACTCACACTTTGCAGATGCAGGACCTTGAGCAGAGTCGTCAGCCGTCAGTGTGCGCCATCGTAGCCATCGTTGCCATCGTCGCCATCGTTGCCATTGTTGCCATCGTTGCCGTTACGCTGTCAGCCTGTCCCACGTCACACGCACAGCAGCATCACCCCTGACTCGTCAGATTCGACTTCAACAAGCCACGCTTCTGCCGGTTCGCCGTCCAAAATCGCCACGTGCGGGGCGACACTCATCGGCGCCGACCCAACCAAACCCCGCGTTCCGCGCCGCCGCCGCCGGCACCACTGGCAACCACGTGCTGGCGCGTGGTGTCGACGCTAACGGCACCTCCGCTCACGGAGGTGCCTCGAGCGCCACGCGCCGCCGCCGTCCCGTACGGCACGGAGGTCGATGCTACGTGCTGTCAGCGCTGCAACATCGACGCTCTTTGCTGCTTAGCAGCAGCATGCAGTCTGACATGTTTTTCCCAAAACGTGTAAATGTCATCGATATGTTTCGCATGCCTGACCTGACCGCAATCAGCGACCGCTGATTGCGCCTCTGGCTGCACCATTTTCCGTTCCAGTGCACGCTCCTATCCAGCAACGAAAGACAACGTTGGTCGTGGAATCGATAGTCACTCGCTACTTTCCCGGCAGCGTCTTGCACCAGATTCGTTAATCGGACACTGGAGATATCTGCCCTTTGGCAGGTGTCCCTGTGGCGTCCGATTATCGAGCAACACCGGCGACGGTGGGTATGTCGGAACAGACCCTGCACAACAAAATGTGCCGGCAAGTTCCCCGTGGGACATTCTCAGCTCTGAGAACACTGGACTTACGCTCAGGTCAGTGGCGTACCGAAGGGGGGAGCATTGGGGGCAGTCTCCCTGAGGGGGTTGGGAGGGGGCCCTAGAATCGCGCCGGAGTTCTGAAAAATTGCGCCAGACTCCCTAAGCATCCCGCTGGGGCCCCCAAAATCGCACCGGGGTTCATAAAATAACATTGGGGCCCCTGAAAAGCACACTGGGAACCACAAGAAGTCGCGCAGGGGGCCTGAAATGAAGCTGTGGGAAAAAATGTTTCGCCAGTACCCTAAAATTCACATTAGGGGCCATAAAAGTCGAGCAGGTGATCCTGAAAATGACACAGGGGCGCATAAATCGCACCGGAATCCTAAAAGCCAAATTGGGAGCCTAAAATGTCGTGCAGGAATCCCTGAAAATAGCACTTCGACCCCACAATCGCACCAGGACCCCTGCAAATCACATGGAGTGCCCACAAATCGCTCCGGGCCCCTGAAAATGACGCTGAGAGTTCAAAATAGTGAGACTGGGGCCCCTGACTATACCGCTGGTGCACCGAAAAATTAGCGCCGGGATCCAGAAAAGTCGCGCCGAAAAAGTCTCCAAAAATCATGCTGCGGCTTCAAATGGTCGGGCCAGGGTCCCTAGAAATCACGCTGGGGCGTAATAATTATTCCCAAGACCCGTACAAATGACGCTGGGGTCTAAAAGACGGGCCAGGCCTCTGAAAATCGCAACAGGGCCCTTGTAAATCACATTAGAATCTCCACAAATCGTTCCGGGACCACTCAAAATTACGCTGAGAGTTCACAAAAGTGAGACTGGGCCCATGGGGCCACGCTGGGGCCCAAAAGATCAAGCCGGCCCCTGGAAATCGCGCTGTGGCTTCCAAAGCATCTGGAGGGGGTTTCTGAACATCACGCTGAGACCTCAAAGATCGCTCCTGGACCCTGTAGTTCACGCTGGGGGCCCAAAAAAAGTAGCGTCGGGTTCTTGAAAACCACGACGGGAGCCCAACGGTCGGACCGGGGCCGCTGAAAATCACGCTGAGTCTGGGGTATCAAAAAGATGCGCTCGGGACTCTGAAATTCACATTAGGGGCTCTACAGGTCGGACCGGGCCCCAGAAGTCTTATCGGGACCGCCCAAAAAAACGAAGCCGGGGCAACGAAAATAGCAGTCCGGACATGGAAAATCACTCTAAAAGTTCCCAAAATGTGTTAGACCTCAATAAAGTGTCGAGGCCACTAATACTCACGCTTAGGATCCCAACAAATAACGACGGGTCCAAAAAAGTCGCACCT